>JBCEWC010000525.1:0-54786 GCA_038996855.1 Solanum aculeatissimum | reverse complement strand
TTTAACTTATTTTAAGCAATTTTTAACTTTTTTTAAGCTAATTTGAAATTTGCCAAACACTTTTTTAAGCTAAAAAGCTGGTTTGACCAGCTTTTAAGCTAAGCCAAACAGGCTCTAAATAAGGTGTAGTGAATTGAGAAATGAAGATAGGAAAATATGACGTACTAAGTGAAGAAAAAATGAAAAGTCATTTCTTCCTCATTGTTGAAATTGAGAAAAAGTTGTCCTTATACTAACAAACACTTTTTTTTAACTCTAGGGGTCGTTTGGTGTGATGGGTAAGGAAGGTTAATCCCGGAATAATTTTTGAGTGATGCTCAATCCATTGTTTGGTTGTAAAGGATGAGATAACTTATCACAGGATTAACAATTAGTGCTGGGATACGTTATCCCTCCTTGAGGGTGGAATAATAATCTCGGGATAACTTATCCTGAGATAAAGTATGTGAAAATCCAAAAATATCTCCCTTTAAATTCTCTTTATACACTATTTTTATATTCAAGTATATTAACCTAATTTTTAATAATATTTATAATAACATTCACAACCTTAATTAATAGTTATTTTTATGATAACATATTTTTCTATTAAAATTACATTATATATATATAATTTATGAATATATTATAAGTTGAACTTATTTGTCTAATACTTATGTTTATTTATATTTTGATTCTCTTAAATGTTCACTCCACTATTAAATTACATATTTTTAATTAAATAATTTATTACTCACTTAAAAAATTATATTCTATATATCAATTAAAACGTAGATAACTTTAAAATTTAATAATAATTTTTTTACTTTAACAAACTTAGATGAATTTTTTTTTAAGCTAAATAAGATGAAAGTTTTATTTCTAAGCAAAATGGGATGAATGTTTTATTTTTTAAGCTAAATAAGATGAAAATTTTATTTAAAGCTAAATCAGATGGACATTTTGTTTTTAAGTTAAATAAGAGGAAAATTTAATTTTAAAAACACACGACATAATCATGAAAATGCATACACAAAATTATTTACGTTAAATAAGATGAAGATTTTATTTTAAGAATGAATAGTTAAAGCTCGCAAAGAAAATAAAAAAAAAAATAAAAATAAGGTGAAGGATATTTTTGTAAACAAACAACTAATCCTTAGAAATTATGCAATGAATCATATTTTGAATATGGCAAACCAAACAAGCAATAAAAATTACTCTCAACATAAATAATCCCATCATAACTTATCCCAACATAACTTATCCCAGCATAACTAATCCCATCATAACTTGTATCCAAACCAAACGATCCCTTAAAAGATTAAATAGAGGGTCCCATCGCGCTGTCATCGTTGCTGCTCAACTTCGGCTTCAACAAATAATGTGATTGATCTCCTTCTTCCGCATAGATCTTCTTATAAATAAATTAGAATCTTTATGTGATTTTGTGTTGACTTTTGAGTTCGTTGAAATTATTGAAGTGTAAGGTACCGTTGCTTGAACCAAATAATTAATGAAAGACAAATATTAAAAATTTCATGTAATTTAAGAATATTTTAATCATTTTTCATATATTTATCTCTTATTAAAAAAATTAAGTATATATCGATGAAAATTATTTTTTACCGTACGATTGAAAATGTTAAGATTTACTTGATGGATCTTAGTCCAAGCTAAGGGAGGACAATCAGTCCAATACCCTTGGGTTGGAAAAGTTTAGTCCTTTAACCAGGAATCATGGTGGGTCCTTTTAATGGATTGGTTTGGGACAATTTGTCAAGATAAAAAAATTGGTGTGATCATGTCTTTAACACACTGAGGCAAGTCAACTTAAATAGAGTATAACAACATAATGCGAAAGATAAAGTGAAAATACAATTTAAATTTGAAATGGGTAGCAATAAAAGAAGGATATCTATAACCTAAAAATCAACCCAAGATTGGTGTCGTATGTACAAACCACTATTTTTTAACAAAAATAAAGGAAAAATGGTACAAGTTTAAATGTCTTAGTTCTCAAGCAGAACATAACATAAGATAAATGAGCCCCAAGAGTCCACCAAAAAATAAGCTACTACCTCTCAAGAGTTTAGAAGCTCGGCTCAATAGTGAAAGTACTGGATTAGGTGGTACCAAGCTCAATATCTACACAAGTGTAGAAGTAAGGGTGAGTACCTAACAAATAAATTCTAAACCTAAGTAAATCAACGAAAAATGCTAGTACTCCTACCATCCCAATCACAGACTTCCAAAACTACAAACCTGCACGTAGAAAAATCAGCCCACACAACATATATATCTATATGTATACACACTTATAGAGTTTAAGCGCTACCACAATTTCAAGGAGTCATAGTCAACAAGAAGCAACAACTCAGAATTTATATATCAACAAATAACTCAAGAATTCACTTACAATTCAATAATGATTGAAGTGCAGTATGATACAATGCAATGTTAGATAATTGTGATGCATATCTATCCTATGATACATATCCGTTAATCAACTCAGGTTGGAACTCATGAGGTCCTCACATAGATGGTGTGTCTACTGGAATAGATCTCGACAAAAATAACTCCTTAAAAAGGACCTCGACTAATTAAATTTGCTATACTTCAAAATAATTACATAATATCTCTCACTCCTACTCTCTCTCTCTCTCTTTCTCTCCCCTCTTTTTTCTCTCCCCTTGTGTAATGACCTCGAATATCATTTTTGACTTAATTATCATTTTTTCCTTCCTGAAAGTTGTCTTGGGTCATTTTTGGTCGGGTCTAAAAGTCAAATTTTGAAAACCTTGTAAAAAGTAAGAGTTTTGCAAAAGAAAGAGTTTTCAAAGGCTTAAAGTTGAAATTTTGAATTTTGAGGTCATTTTGAGTTTTGAATGTCAGAAATTCAATTCCATCAATTCCATCAGTTCTAGAATGCAGAATCTGGTCCATGGAAACTTGCAGAACTGAATTCAGAGTTAAAATAGAGATTTTAGGCCCAAAGTTACATTTCTAGTTTATTTTGGATCATAAGTTTGACTTTGGTCAACATTCAGAATTTGAGAGCTTGTTTCAAAATTCCATCAGTTTTAGTGGTTTCGAGTGATGAAACTAACGCTAGATATGACTTCATTGCAATGTTTAGAGTTTCTATGAATATTTTGAATTTTTTAGTCTGAAACTAGTTTATTGGAGTTGCATTGGTAATTGTGTCATAGAGACCTTGGAATCAAATTTTGATTATTCCGTTGAATCCAGATCGCCATTTCTGGTATAGATACATATATGATTTTTTAAATTAGGAGTTCGAACAAATTTTTGAGGTCCAAGTTGATAATATTTTAGCTTCGTTATTGTTGGTGCATAACTATTCTGGTACATACCCATTTTGTTCTCTGCGTTACGGATATGGGCCCCTGTTCGTAGAGCTGCACGTGCTCGACCTTTGTGTACATGGAGGTAAGATCTGCGTTCGCGGAGTGTAAATCCTTCTGGCTTCCGCGTTCGCGGAGTGTAATGCCTTTTGGCTTCCGCGTTCGTGGGTAGTGCTCCGCGATCGTAGAGCTTTGAGCAGCTAAAATAATGTTCCATTTTTTAAGACGTGATTTAATCCTTGTCCACCATTTTTATACTTTCAAACTTCATTTTCAAGAGAGAATTCGTGGGTTTTCAAGGCAAAGTGATTGGGTAACTATTTTCTAACCTATTTCATTGATTTACATTGATTAATTTATGATTTTAACTTCTAATTTTGGGTTTTAATGGTGGAATTTGGAGATTTTCGGAGTTGAGTTTTCTAAACTTTAATCATTGATTTCTCACTCATTTAAGCTTTGTTTTTAAAACTGTCTTCACCGTTGGATTCCTTGTAATGAGTAGAAAATTTTCATCTCTAAATTTCTAGATTCCGACAAGTTTTTTTGCATGAGATTTTTGACCATTTTACCCTTTCCTCCGAATTAATTAATTTTAGTGTCATTAGCTTCGTTATGTGATTGTGATGTCATATTTGAATAGATTGTGGTGATTTGGATATCGAAAGAGGGGGGAAATGGTGATTTCAACTTGATTTGAGATAAGTGGACTTCTAACCTTTTGTTAAGTATGATTGAACCTTGTATGCCCCTATATGAATGGGATTGAGTATTCATGGGTAGAATTGTACCATTGTAGGTTTGATCATGACTATTCGTATTGAATACTTACTCGTATGTTGATATATTGATCTATAAATAAATGGTGATTATGTAATTAATATGACCTTCTGAATTATTCGTTATTGATAGTGAGATGGTGCATATATTGAGACACTGATGAGACTGTGATATTGAGACATTGATGAAATTGTGATATAGATGTTATCGAGACACTGATGATATTGAGATGTTGATGGTATTGAGATATTGAGATCATTATGATGATGACACTGTGATATAATTGTGATCATGCTTGTTGCATCTATTATTATTTGTGCATTGATACTTGTGATGACTAAGGCCGAGATGTGAGGAAGATAACATGTGGATTGGTGGCTAAGGTCTCTATCGATAGGGTTCAAGGTCTCTTTCTGCTCTACTCCCTCGCTCTCACTCTCTCCTCTTTTTCTACTTGGCGATGATATGCATCAATATATATATATTTTGATTCAAGATATACATATCTATTCATGGATATAGTGGTAAACATAGTGTATATTTTAATATTAGATATATGTATTTTCTACACGAAATACACATATTTTTAGGATACACTAAGTATTCGATATAAGATACAGTAATAAAATTAATGTCGGATATACGAAATGGAATTGATATCAGATACATTATATGAATTAATTTTGAATAGACAGATACTTGAAATTAATATTGGATACACATATACATTTATAAAAATTTGTGAAACTCAAATACATTTAAAAATATAGATACATAGAGAGAGAGGCGAGGAAGAGAGAGTGAGTGTATCCCATATACATGTGAATCACGCTTGAATACAATGTATTTGAAATAAATTACACCTAATTTGATCAGTATATACTGAGATATATGTATCTATTCTGTCAGATACATGTATCTAGAACAATATATTTCTAGAAAAAAATATAATTAGGAAATTGTTGTTTCAGCATGTAATTATCACAAATAATAATGTGCTTGTGTTTTTTCCTCTTAAATGTATGTCCTTTAAAGTGTTCGATCTTAAATTTTTATTGCCGCTTAATACATTTTAAAAAAAAAGATCTTAACTTGAAAAACATTATGTGAAAAAGTTATGTTACCCATCAGGCATAAGTACAAACATTTACTTATAAGTAAAGTTTGTGGTCAATTGAGTAGTTTTAATGTCTTGAAATGTCCTGAACATATTCCTAATGGGTAAAAGTTAGAACTCGCGTATGATAAAACATATCTATGTTCTAACTTTTGCCTACATGACAAAACTTCTTGTAATGACCCTGAAGGTCATTTTTGACATTTTTTAGAAAGATTATCGTTTTACCCTTCTCGATAGTTGCCTCGAGTCATATTTGATTGGTTTTGAAAGTTGATTTTTGTAAATCTTGTAAAACGTTGAGTTTTGCTAAAGAATTGAGTTTTGAAGACTTAATTGCCTAATTTTAAAATTTTGAATTATCTAGAGATTTGAGTCTGAGAATAAAATTTCATCAACTCCATCAGTTTTGAAATGTGAAAATTGATATAGGAGAGTTGTTGAAATCAGTTTGGAGTTTTTACGTGGATTTTAGGTCCGAAGTTAAAAATTAAGATAAAATTTAATTTTGATCAATATTTTGAGTCTGGATGCTCGGGTTGAATGTCTGATGGTTCCATTAGTTTTTGAAAGGTGATTTTAGCACTAGAATGATTTTTTCATAATTTTTGGGTATTTCGATATCATTTTGGTATTTTTAGTGCCTAAGTTTAGTTGTAACTTATCGCTTTGAGTTAAGAAAACATCGAATTCAATTTCTGACAGTTACATTGAGTCTGGAATGTCAAATTTAGTAAGATTGCATATATGATTTGTGTGTACAGGGTTTCAAATGAATGTCGAGGGTTTATTCAATTCATTTATGCCTTATTATGTTGCTGATATCTGTCACTGAAGCACTGTGCTTCAAGTTCGCAGCCTCCCATCAGCGTTAACAAATTATAGGCAAACTGACCTCCGCGTTAGCAGAAGAGGTTTCATGTTCGTGGAGTATTGGGTCTGGTGACCTCTGCGTTCGCAGAGTATCAAGGAGGTTGTACTTTGCATTTGCGGAGGTGGTGGTCGTGTTTACGGAGAACAAATTAGGCCTGAAATAGTATCTAATTTTTAAGTGACGAATTTTAGTTATTTTTTTATTTTTGGACTTTGAGAGCTCGAGAAGGGACTATTTCACTTGATTTTTTTGAGGGGAGTTCATTGAAAAAGGTATTTTTGATTTTTCTCTTCATTGCCCATTGATTATTTCTTGATTTTAATGCCAAACTTAATGTTTTTAATTGGAGAAGTTGAGGGATTTTGATGAACTCGAATCTTTCACAAAAATGGTGATTATGAGCTCATTTAAGCTCCATTTTTGAAATGATTTTCATCAATAGATTTCTGGTTACGTGAAGAACGTTTTCATTGAACGTTTTCATTTAACAATTTCTATATTAAGCCATATACAACCCAAATTGGCCACCTAGGCCACTTGTCAGGCTCGTTAAGAACCCCTTGGTATAAATTTTTAGGAAAGTTGGCACCGAGCAACGCAAGGAATCTTGGGCTAACACCCATGAAAAACTTTAGAAATCGCCTGTTTTCTGTTCCTTGGCCCATAAGATCCTACCAGGCCATATCCAACCCCTCCGGTCCACCTAGGCCTCTTGCCGGCTTATGACGAACCCCTAAGTATAATATTTTAGGAAAGATGGTTCCGAGCCCCGGGAAGCTCCAGGAACTGTTAGCTAACACCTACAAAAAACTGATGAAATAATCTGTTTCCTGTTCCTTGGCCCATAAAATACTACCAGGCGATCCCAAACCCCTCTGAGCCACCTGGGCCTCTTTTAGTGCTCGTTACGGACCCCTTAATATAATTTTTTAGGAAAGTTGGTCCCGATCCCCGGGCAGCGCTAGGAATCGTGGGCTAATACCCACAAAAAATTGTCGAAACCACTTGCTTCCTATCCTTGGCCCATAATCCTACAAGGGAATCTCCAACCCCACCGAGCCACCTAGGCCTCTTTTCGAACTCATTACAGACCCTTTGGTATAATTTTTCGAGAAAGTTTTCCTCGAGCCTTGGGCAGCGCCAGGAACCGTAGGCTAAAACCCATAAAAAACTGTCAAAATTGACTATTTCCTATTCCTTCGCCCATAAAATCCTACCAGACCATCTCTAACCCCTACGGTCCACCTAGGCATCTTTAAGGCCTCGTTACGGACTCCTTGGTAAAAAGTTTAAGTAAATTTGGACCCGAGGCTCGTGTAGCGCTAGGAACCACGGGCTAATACCCATGAAAAATTGCAAAAATTAGATGTTTTTGTTCCTTTGCCAATAAAATCCTACCAGACCATCTCCAACCCCTCTAGGACACTTGGGCCTCGTGCCGGGCTTGTTATGGACCCCTTGGTATAACATTTCGAGAAAGTTAGCCCCGATCCCCGGGCAGCACCAGGAACAATGGGCTAACACCCATGAAAAACTATCGAAATTACTTATTTCGTGTACCTTGGCCCATAAAGTCCTACCAGACCATCTCCAACCCTATCGGGCTACCTAGGCCTCTTTCTAGGCTCGTTACTAGCCCCTCAGTATAATGTTTTGGGAATGTTGGAGCGATCATCGGGTAACGCTAGGAATCGTGGGCTAACACCCACGAAAAACTTCTAAAATTACCTATTTCCCTACCAGGCCATCTCTAATCCTGCTGGGCCACCTGGGCCTATTGTAGGGCTCGTTACAAACCCCTTTGTATAAATTTTTGGGAAAGTTGGCCCCAAGACCCGGGCAGCGCTAGGAACTATGGGCTAGCACTCATAAAAAACTACCAAAATCGCATTTTTCCTATTCTTTGCCTATAAAATCCTACTAGGCTATCTCCAACCCCACCAAGACACCTGGGCCTCCTGCCGGGATCATTACGGACCGATCGGTATAATATTTTGGAAAATTTAGCCTTGATCCTTGAGCAGTGCAAGGAATGGTGGGCCAACACCCATGAAAAACTATGAAAATCACTTCTTTTCTGTTCCTTGACCCATAAAACCCTACAAGGCCACCTATGGCTCCATAGAGTCACCTTGGGATCTTGGAGGGTTCGTTATGGACCCACCTGTTTGATTTTCTTGGAAAGTTAACCCTGAGCTCTAGGCAGCGCCAGGAATAATGGGCTAACACCCATAAAAAACTTTCAAAATCACCTCTTTCCTGTTCCTTGACCCATAAAATCATAATAGGCAACCTTTGACGCCAGTGAAAAACCTGAGGCTCTTGGAGTGCTTGTTATGGACCCACTGATATGAAGTTTTTGGGAATGTTGACCCAGAGCCCCGGGCAGCACTAGGAACCGTGGGCTAACACCCACAAAAATGTGTCGAAATTGCCTATTTCATGTTCCTTAGCCCATAAATTCTACTAGGCCATATACAACTCCTCTGGGCCACCTTGGCCTCTTGTGGGCTCGTTACGAACCCATCGGTATGATGTTTTAGGAAAGTTTGCCCCATTCCACGAGCAGCACCAGGAACCATGGGCTAACATCCATGAAAAACTACCAAAATTGCCTATTTCCTTTTTCTTGGCCATAAAATCCTACTAGGCCACATCTGGCATTGCCAGGCCACCTAGGGCTCTTGGTGGGAACATTACTAACCCACCGATATGATTTTTAGGGAAAGTTAGCCTCGAGCCCCTGGCAGCGCTAGGAACCGTGGGCTAACACCCATGAACATCTGCCAAAATTGCCTGTTTCCTGTTCTTTGGCCCATAAAATTCTAGTAGGCGACCTCCGACATAGCCGGGCAACTTGGGGATTTTAGCAGGCTTATTACAGACCGATCGATATGATTTTTCGAGAAAGTTGGCCCTGAGCAGTGCTAGGAACAGTTGGCTAACATCCACGAAAAATTGCCAAAATCTCTTATTTCCTGTTCCTTGACCCATAAAATCCTACAAGGCAACCTCTGGTGCGGACGTGCCACCTGGGGCTCTTAACAGTCTTGTTACAGACTTACCAGTATGATTTTTTGGTAGAGTTGAACCAAAGCCATAGGCATTGCTAGGAATCGTGGGCTAACACCTACAAAATATTGCTCAAATCTCCTGTTTCCTATTCTTTGCCCCTTAAAATCCTTTGAGGCTACCTCCTGTGATGCCAGGAAACTAGGGGTTGTTGTCGGGCTCGTTACGGACCAAACTGTATGACTTTCGAGAAAGGTGGCCTCGATCCCCGGGCAATGCTAGGAACCATTGGCTAACACTCGTGAAACACTACCAAAATCGCTTATTTCCTATTCCTTAGCCCATAAAATCCTACCAGGCCACCTTCGGTGCCGTCGGGCCTCCTTAGGCTCTTGGCAGGCTCAATATAGACCCACCGATATGATATTTCAAGAATGTTGGCCCCGAGCAGCACCAGGAACCGTGGGCTAGCAATCACAAAAAATTGCTAAAATAGTATGTTTGCTACCAATGACCTTCGATGCCACTAGGTCACTTGGTGGGCTCTTCGCGGATCCACCAGTATGATTTTTTAGGAATTTTGGCCTTGAATCCGGGCAACGTCAGGAACCGTGGGCTAACACCTATAAAAAAACTACTGAAATTACCTATTTCCTATACCTTGGCTCATAAAATCCTACATGGCCACCTCCGACGACGCCTCGCCACCTTGGGATCTTGAAGGGATCGTTAAGAATCGCCCAATATGAGTTTTTTGGAAAGTTGGCCCTGAGTCGTGTGCAGCGCCAGAAACCGTGGGCTAACACCCACAAAAATCTTCCAAAATCGCCTGTTTCTTGTTCTTTGGCCCATAAAATCCTACCAGGCAATCTCCGATCCAGCTGGGCTACCTGGGGCTCTTTCTCGACTTGTTACGGACCTCTTGGTATAATGTTTTGAGAATGTTGGACTCGAGGCTCGAGCAGTGCCAAGAACTATGGGCAAACACTCATGAAAAATGACGAAATCACCCTTTTCCTGTTCCTTGACCCATAAAATCCTACCAGGCCATCTCCAACCCTGAAGGGCCACTTAGGAATCTTGGAGGTCTCGATACAGACCCCTCTGTACAAAGTTTTAGGAATGTTTGCCGTGAGACCAAGGTAGTGCCAGGAACCATGGGCTAAAACCGACGAATAACTACCGAAATCGTCTATTTTCTATTCCTTGGCCCATAAGATCTTACTAGGCCATCTCCAACCCTGCCGAGATACCTAGCCTCTTGCTGGGCTCTTTACGGACCCCTCAGTATAATGTTTTTGGGAAAATTGGCCTTGAACCCCGGGCAGTGCCAAGCAACGTGGGCTAACACCCACAAAAAACTACAGAAATAGCCTATTTCCTGTTCCTTGGCCCATAAAATCTTACCAGGCTATATACAACCCCACCAAGCCACCTGAGCCTCTTTATGGCCTCGTTACGGACCGTTCGATATAATTTTTTTGGAATGTTGGCCTTGAGCCCAGGCATCACCAGGAACCGGGGGGCAAACACCTATGAAAAACTGCCAAAATCACCTTTTCCTATTCCTTGGCCAAAACAATCCTACCGGGCTATCTCCAACCTTGCTGAGATACCAAAGGCACTTGTCAGGCTCGTTACAAACCCCTCACTATAATGTTTCATGAAAGTTGTCCTCGAGCCCTGGGCAGCGCCAAGACTCATGGACTAACACTCACAAAACACTGTTGAAATCGCCTATTTCCTATTCCTTGGCCCATAAAATCCTATTAGGTGATCTTCAGCCCCGTCGGGCCATCAAGGGATTTTTTTGGGCTCGTCACGGACCCCTTGGTATAATTTTTTGGACACGTTAGCCCCGAGCCCCAGGCAACACAAGGAACGATGGGCTAACACCCATGAAAAACTACCAAAATAGCCTGTTTCCTATTCTTTGGCTCATAAATTTCTACCAGGCCATCTTCAACCCTGCCAGGACACCTGGGCCTCTTTCCGGGATCATTAGGAACCCTCAGTTATAATTTTTTTGGAAAATTGACCCCGACCCCCGGGCAGCGCCAGGAATCGTGGGCTAACATTAATGAAAAATTATCAAAAACACATTTTTCTTGTTCCTTGGCCCATAAAATCCTATGTGGCAGTCTCCAACCCTGCCAGGACACCTGGGTCTCATGCTGGGCTCGTTACAGACCCCTCAGTATAAGGTTTTGAGAAATTTTTCCTCGAGTCACGAGCAGCGCCAGGAATCGTGGGCTAACACATACGAAAAACTGTAAAAACTGCTTCCTTCCTATTCCTTGGCCCATAAAATCCTACCAGACTATCTCCAATCCCGTTGGGCTACCTAGGACTCTTGCCGGGCTCGTTACGAACCCACAGTATTATTTTTCGAGAAATTTTTCCCCGAGCCCCGGGCAACGCCAGGAACCCTGGGCTAACACCCACAAAAAATTGATGAAATCACTTTTTTCCCTTTCCTTGACCAATAAAATCCTACCAGGCCATGTCAAACTCAACTGGGCCATCTGAGACTCTTGTTGGGCTTTTTACGGACCCCTCAGAATACTTATTTGGGAAAGTTGGCCTCAAGCACCGGGCAGCGCTAGGAACCGTAGGCTAACACCCATGAAAAACTACTAAAATTGCTTGTTTCCTGTTCCTTAGCACATAAAATCCTATCAGGACATCTCCAACCCTGTCGGGCCACCTGGGCCTCTTTCCGAGCACATTACGGACTCCTCTATATAATATTTTGAGAAAGTTGGCCCCGAGACCTAGGCAACTCCAGGAACCATGGGCTAACACCCACGAAAAACTACCAAAATCACCTGTTTCTTGTCCCTTTGCTCATAAAATTCTACTAGGACATCTCCAACCCCACTGAGCCACCTAAGACTCTTACTAGACTTGTTACGGACTCATCAGTATTATGTTTTGTGTAAGTTGGCCGCGAGCCCAGGGCAGTGCCAAGAACCATGGGCTAACACCTATAAAAGATTAACTAAATCGTCTGTCTCCTATTCCTTGTCCCATAAAATCTTACCAGGCACTATAAAACCCGTCGGGCCACCTAGGACTATTATTGGGCTCGTTACAAACACCACAGTATAGTTTTTTGAGAAAGTTGGCCCCATGCCTTGGGCAACACTAGGAACCGTGGGCTAACACCCATGAAAATTTGCCAAAATTATCTGTTTCTAGTTCCTTGGCTCATAAAATTCTACTAGGCCATCTCCAACCCTGCCGAGCCACCTGGACTTCTTTCCAGTCTCATTACGGATCCCTCGTTATAATTTTTTGGGATAGTTTTCCCCGAGCTGCGGGAAGTGCCAAGAACCATGGATTAACACTTATAATAAATTGCTAAAATCGCATGTGTCCTATTCCATGGCCCATAAAATCTTACCAGGCTATCTCTTACCTCGCCGTGCCAACTGGGCCTCTTGAAGGGCTCGTTACAGATACCTTAATATAATTTTTTGGGAAAGATAGTATTAAGCACCGGGTAATGCCAGGAATCGTGGGCTAACACCGATGAAAAACTGTTGAAATTACCTGTTTCCATTTCCTTGGCCCATAAAATCCTACCAGGCCATATCTAACCCCGTTAGGACACTTGGGCCTCTTGTTGGGCTCGTTACATACCCTTCATATTAATTTTTTCAGAAAGTTGGAACCGAGCCTTGGGTAGTGCTAGGAACCGTGGGCTAACACCCATAAAAAATTGCTAAAATCGTCTGTCTCTTGTTCCTTGGCCCATAAAATCCTACCAAGCCATATCTAACCCCGCCATGCCATTTGGGCCTCTTACCAGGATCGTTACAGACCCCTCGGTATAATATTTTGGGAAAGTTGGCCACGACCTCTGGGAAGATCCAGGAACCGTTGGCTAACACCTATGAAAAATGACCGAAATCACCTGTTTCCTATACCTTGGCACATAAAATCCTACCAGACCATCTCCAACCCCGCAAGGTCACCAAGACATCTTTCTGGTCTCATTACTGACTCCTCGGTACAATGTTTTAGGAATATTGGCTGCGAGCCCCGAGTAGTGCTAGGAACTACGGGCTAATACCAACGAAAAACTATCGAAATCGCCTATTTCCTATTCCTTGACCCATGAAATCTTACTAGGACATATCCAACCTTGCCGGGCCACCTAGCCTTTTGACGGGCTCTTTACGGACCCCTCGATATAATTTTTCAGGAAAATTGTCCTTGAGCCTCGGGAAGCGCCAAGAACCATGGACTAACACCCATAAAAACTACCAAAATTTCCTATTTCCTGTTCCTTGGCCCATAAAATTCTACCAGACCATCTACAACCCTGTCGGGCCACCTGGGCCTCTTGGAAGACTCGTTACGGATACATTGGTATAATATTTTGGGAAAGTTAGCCTATGGGCAATGCTATGAACCATGGGCTAATGCTCACGAAAACTACAGAAATTGTCTGATTCTTGTACCTTGGCCCATAAAATCCTACCAGGCCATCTCCAATTACGTCAGGCTACCTGGGCCTCATGCCGAACTCATTAGGAACCCCTCAGTATAATAATTTGGAAAAGTTGGCCCCGAGTCCAGGGAAGCACCAGGAACCTTGGGCTAACACCCATGAAAATTTAGCAAAAACACCTGTTTCCTATTCCCTTGCCCATAAAATCCTACCAGACCATCTCCAACCCTGCTGAGCCACCTAGGCCTCTTTCTAAGCTTGTTACGGACCCCTCGACAAATATTTTTAGGGAAGTTGTCCCCAAGCCCCGGGCAGCGCCAGAAACCATGGGCTAACACCCACGAGAAACTACCAAAATCACCTGTTTCTTATTGCTTGGCTCATAAAATCCTACCAGGCCATCTCCAAACCTGTCGGGACACATAGGCATCTTTCCAAGCTAGTTACAGACCCCTAGGTATAATATTTAGAGAAAGATGTCCTAGAGCCTAGGGTAGCGCTAGGAATCGTGGACTTACACCCACAAAAAACTATCAAAATCGCCTAATTCCTGTTCCGTGACCCATAAAATCCTACAAAGCCATATCGAACCCCGCCGGACCACCTGGGCCACTTGTTGAGCTCGTTACAAACCCTTCGAGATTAGTTTTTTGGAAAGTTGGCCTCAAGCCCCGAGAAGCACCAAGACCCGTAGGCTAACACCCACAAAATTTGCCAAAATTGCCTATTTCCTATTCCTCAGCCCATAAAATCCTATAAGGCCATCTTTAACCCTATTGTACCATCTGGACCTCGTTCCAGGCTCGTTACAGACTCCTTGGTATAATATTTCAATAAAGTTGGCCCCGAGCCGTGGGCAGCGCCAGGAACCGTGGGCTAACACATAAAAAACTTTCAAAATCACTTGTTTCCAGTTCCTTGGCCCATAAAATCATACTAGGCCATCTCCAAACCCATCGGGCCATCTGGGCCTCTTTTTGAGCTCATTATGGGACCCTCGGTATAATTGTTTTTGAAACATGGCCCCGAGCCCCAAGCAGCTCCAAAAATCATGGGCTAACACCTATGAAAAACTACCAAAATTGCCAGTTTTCTATTCCTTGGCCCATAAAATTATACCAGGTCATCTCTAATCCCTCTGCAACACCTAGGCCTCTTACCGGGCTCATTATGGACCCCTCAATATAAGCTTTTGAGAAAGTTTTCCCCAAGGCACGGGCAACACCAAGAACCGTGTGCTAACATTAACGAAAAGCTGCCAAAATTGCATGTTTCCTTTTTCTTGGACCATAAAATCCTACCAGGCCATCTCCAACCCCGCCGAGCCACTTGGGTCTCATTTTGGGCTTGTTAAGGACCCCTCAGTATAATTGTTTGGGAACTTTAGCCCCGGGCAGCGCCAGGAACCATGGGTTAACACCCAAGAAAAATTGCCAAAATTGCTTATTTCTATTTCTTGGCCCCATAAAATCCTACCAGACCATCTTCAACCCTGATAGGCCACCTGGGCCTCTTAAAAGGATCATTACGGACCACTTGATATAAGTTTTTAGGAAATTTGGCCTTGACCCGTGGGTAACGCCAGGAACTGTGGGCTAACACCTACGAAAAACTGTCGAAATTGTCTGTTTCTTTTTCCTTGGACCATAAAATCTTACTAGACCATCTCCAACCATGTCGGGCTACTTGGGCCTCTTTTCAAGCCTTTTATGGACCACTCGCTATAGTTTTTCAGGAATGTTGGCTCCAAGCCTTGGGCAGCGCCAGAACCGTGAGCTAACACTCACGAAAAACTGCCGAAATCCTCTGTTTCCTGTTCCTTGGCCTATAAAATCCTACCAGTACATCTCCAATCCCGTCGGGCCACCTGGGCCTCTTGCCTAACTTGTTACAAACCCCTCAGTATAATTTTTCAGGAAAGTTTGCTCTGAGCAACGGGCAGCGCCAGGAATCGCGGGCTAACACTCACAAAAAATTGACAAAATCACATATTTCCTGTTCCTTGGCTCATAAAATCCTACCAAGCCATCTCCAACCCCACTGGACCACCTGGGACTCTTGCCGGCTCATTATGAACCTCTCAATATAATTTTTCAGACAAGTTGGCCTCGATCTCTGGGCATCCCTAGGAACTATGGGCTAACACCCACGAAAAACTATCGAAATTGTCTTTTTCTTGTTCGTTGGCTCATAAAATACTACCAGACCATTTCCAAACCCACCTGGATACCTGGGCCTCTTGCCGGGATTGTTACAGACCTCTCGGTATAAAATTTTGATAAAGTTGGCCCCAAGCCCCTAGTAGTGCCAGGAACTATGGGCTAACACCTATGAAAAACTTCTAAAATCACCTGTTTCTTGTTCCTTGTCCCATAAAATCCTACCAGGACATATCTAACCCCATTGGGACACCTGGGCCTCTTGTAGGCTTATTAAGGATCCCTCGGTATAATTGTTCGAGAAATTTAGCCCTAAGCCTCGGGTAGCGCCAAGATTCGTGGGCTAACAAAAACTGTTGAAATCGCCTATTTCCTGTTCCCTCACCCATAAAATCCTACAAGGCCATCTCCTACCCAGTTGGGCTTCCTTGGCTTCTTTCTAGGCTCGTTACTGACCCTTTGGTATAATGTTTTGGGAAAGTTGTCCCCGAGCCCTGGGCAATGCTAGGAACCGTGGACTAACACCCATGAAAAATTGCCAAAATCACCCATTTCATATTTCTTGGCACATAAAATCCTACCATTCCATTTACAACACCACCGAACCAACTGGGCATCCTGCCAGGCTCCTTATGGACCCTTCCGTATAATATTTTGATTTAGTTGGCCCCAAGCCTCGGGAAATGTCAGGAACCATGGGCTAACACCCACGAAAAACTTCATAAATCACCTAGTTCGTGTTCCTTGGACCATAAAATCCTACCAAGCTATCTTTAACCCCGTTGATCTATCTGGGCTTTTTATCGAGGTCATTACGGACCCCTCGGTATAATTCTTTAGAAAATTAGCCCCGAGCCTCGGGAAGGGTAAGGAACCATGGTCTAACACCCTCGAATAATTACTGAAATCGCTTATTTCCTGTTCCTTGGTCCATAAAATACTACTAGGCAATCTCCAACCTCTCTAGGCCACCTAGGACTCCTTCTAGGCTCATTACGGACCCCTCAGTATAATATTTTGGGAAAGTTGTCCCTGAGACCCGGGCAACGCAAGTAAACATAGGCTAACACCCATAAAAACTACAGATATCGCCCATTTCCTGTTCCTTGACCCATATAATCCTACCATCCCATCACCAACCCCTTCGGGACACCTAGGCCTCTTTTTGGGTTTGTTATGGACCCCTCGGTATAATATTTCAGGAAAGTTGTCCCGGAGCCCTGAGCAGTGCTAGGAATTATGGGCTAACACCCACGAAAAACTATTGAAATTGCCTGTTTCTTATTCCTTGACATATAAAATCCTACTAGGCTATCGCCAATCTTAGTGAGAAACCTAGGGATCTTTCCGGGCTTATTAAGGACTCCTCAGTATAATTTTTCAGCAATATTGGCCGCGAGCCCCGGGCGATGCAAGGAACTGTAGATTAACACCCACAAAGAACTACCAAAATTTACTATTTCCTGTTCTTTAGCCCATAAAATCCTATCGGACCATCTCCTATCCCACCGAGCCACCTGGACCTCTTGTCAGGCTTGTTACGGACCCCTCAGTATAATTGTTTGGGATAGTTGGCCCCGAGCGTTGGGAAGTGTTAGGAACCGTGGGCTAATACCCACAAAATTTATTGAAATCGCCTGTTTCCTGTTCCTTGACCAATAAAATCCTACCAGACCATCTCCAACCCCGTTGAGCCACTTAAGCCTTTTGTCGAGCATGTTATGGACCCCTTGGTATTATTTTTTGGGAAATTTATCCCCAATCCCTAGGCAGTGCCAGGAACCGTGGGCTAACACCCACGAAAAACTATCGAAATTGCCTATTCTTTGGCCCATAAAATCCTACCAGGCCATCTCCAACCCTTCTTGGCCACCTGGGCCTCTTGTTGTGCTCCTTACTGACTCCTCGGTATAATATTTCAAGAAAGTTGGCCACGAGCCAGGAACCATAGGCTAACACCCACAAAAAACTACTGAAATCACTTGTTTCCTGTTCTTTGGCCCATAAAATCCTACCAGGTTATCTCCATCCTCGCCAAGCCACCCGGGCCTCTTGTCGGGCTCATTTCAAAACTTTCAACAAAACGTTTTGGGAAAGTTGGCCTCGATCCCCATGCAACTCCAGGATCAGTGGGCTAACACCCATAAAAAACTATCCAAATCACTTATTTCTTGTTCTTTGGCCCATAAACTCTTACCAAGCCATCTTTAACCCCACCAGGCCACCTGGGTCTCTTGCCGGGCACGTTAAAGACTCCTCAATATAAAGTTTTAGAAAGTTTTCCCTGATCCCCAGACAGCGCCAAGAATCGTGGGCTAACACCCACAAAATACTGCCAAAATTACCTTTTTCCTCTTCCTTGGCACATAAAATCCTAGCAGGCCATCTCCAATCCTCTGGGCTACTTGGGCCTCTTTCTGAGCTTGTTACAGATCCCTCGGTGTAATATTTCATGAAAGTTGGCCCCGAGACCTGGGCAACACAAGGAACCATGGGCTAACACCCATGAAAAACTATGAAAATTGTTTGTTTCCTATTCCTTAGCCCATAAAATCTTACTAGGCGATCTCAAACCCCGTCGAGCCACCTGGGCCTCTTTCCAGGCTGATTACAGACCTCTTGATATAATATTTTTGGAAAGATGGCCTCGAGTCCCGGGTAGCGCCAGGAATCGTGGTCTAACACCCACAGAAAACTACTGAAATAGCTTGTATCTTGTTCCTTGGCCCATAAAATCCTACCAGGCCATCTCAACCTCTTTGGGCAAGCTGGACCTTTTGATGGGCTCAGTACGGACCCTCAGTATAATTATTCGAAAAAGTTAGCCTCGAGCCCCAAACAATGCCATGAACCATGGGCTAACACCCACGAAACACTACTAAAATCATCTCTTTCCTATAAATTGTCCCATAAAATCCTAGCAAGCCATCTCTAACCCAGTAGGGCCACATGGGCCTCTTGTCGAACTAGTTACGGACCCCTCGGTATAAGGTTTTGGGAAAGTTGGCCTCGAGCCCCGGGTAGAGCCAGGAACCATGGGCTAACACCCACGAAAAACTGTTGAGATCGCCTGTTTCTATTTCCTTGTCCCATAAAATTCTACCAGGCCATATCCAACCCCGACGGGAAATATGGGCTTTTTATTGGGCTCATTACGGACCCCTCAGTATAAGTTTTCAAGAAAGTTGGCCTGCAGCTCTGGGCAGCACCTGGAATCGTAGGCTAACACCTATGAAAAACTACAAAAATCATCAATTTCTTATTTCTTGGCCCATAAAATTCTACCAGACCATCTCCAACCATGTCGATCCACCAGGGCCTCTGGCCGGGGTTTTTACGGACCCCTCGGTATAATGTTTCTAGAAAGTTTACCCTGAGCCCTGGGCAATGCAAGGAATCATGGGCTAACACGCACGAAAAATTGTCGAAATCACCTTTTTCCTATTCCTTGGCACATAAAATCTTAAAAGGCCATCTAAAACCCCGTCGGGCCACCTGGGCCTCTTGCGAGGCTCGATACGGACCCCTCGATATAAAATTTTGGGAAAGTTGTCCTCGATCCTCTGGTAGTGCCAGGAATCGTGGGCAAACACCCATGAAAAACTGTCGAGATCACCTGTTTCCTATTTAGTGGCCCATAAAATCCTACCAGGCCATCTCCAACCCCATTGAGACACCTAGCCCTCTTTTCGGGCTCATTATGGACCCCTCGATATAATTTTTTGGGAAATTTAATCCCGATCCCAGGGGCAACGCCAAGAACCGTGGGCTAACACTTATGAAAAACTATCAAAATCGCTTGTTTCCTGTTCCTTAATTGATAAAATCCTACCAGGCCAGATTCAACCCCTTAATTATAAAATCCTACCTAGTCCTCTTATCAGGCTCGTTACGGACCCCTCAGTATAAGTTTTTGGTAAAGTTGGCCCAGAGCCCCGGGCAACCCCAGGAACCGTGGGCTAACACCTATGGAAAATTGTTGAAATAGCCTGTGTTCCTATTCCATGGCCAAAATATTCTACTAGACTATCTCTAACCTTGTCGGGCCACCTGGGCCTCTTGTCAGGGTCATTACGGAGCCCTCAGTATAAAGATTCAGCAAAGTTGGCCCCGAGCCCAGACAACACTAGGTACCATAGTCTAACACTCACGAAAAACTGTTAGAATCGCCTATTTCCTATTTCTTGGCATATAAAATCCTACTAGGCCATCTCTAACACCGCCAGGACACATGGGCCTCTTCCCGGACTTGTTATGGACCCATCGGTTTAATATTTTGAGAAAGTTGGCCCCGCGCCTCGGGCAGCGCTAGGAATCGTGGGCTAATAACCATGAAAAACTGTCAAAATTACGGTTTTCCTATTCCTGGGCCCATAAAATCCAACTAAGCCATCTCCAACCCCACCGAGCCTCCTGGGCCTCTTTTTGGACTCGTTACGGACCCCTCGATATAATGTTTTAGGAAATTTGGTCCCAAGCTTCGGGTAGCGCCAGGAACCGTGGGCTAACACCCACAAAAAACTATCGAAGTTGCCTGTTTCCTATTCCTTAGACCATAAAATCCTACTAGGAAATCTCCAACCCTAATGGGTCACCTAGACATCTTTTTAGGATTTTTACGGACCCCTCGGTATAAATTTTTAGCAAAGTTGGCCCCGAGTCTTTGGCAGCACCAAGAACCGTAGGCTAACACCCTTGAAAATATGTCGAAATAGGCGTTTTCCTATTCCTTAGCCCATAAAATCTTACCAGACTATCTCCTACCTCACCAAGACACCTGGGCCTCTTGTTGGACTCTTTACGAACCCCTTGGTATAATATTTTGGAAAAGTTGGCCCCGAGCCCCGGGCAACGCCAAGAACCATGGGCTAACACCCCCAAAACACTGCTCAAATTGCCTATTTCCTATTCCTTGGTCCATAAAATCCTACCAGGTAATCTCCAATCTCGCTAAGCCACCTGGGCCGTTTTTCATGCTTGTTATGGACCCCTCGGTATTATTTTTCCAGAAATTTGGATCTGAGCCTCGGGTAACACCAGGATCCATGGGCTAACACCCACGAAACATTGCCAAAATTGTTTGTTTCTTGTTCTTTGGCCCATAAATTCCTACCAGGCTATCTCCAACCCTGACGGGCCACTTGGGTCTCTAGACGGGTTCGTTATGGACCTCTTGGTATGATATTTAGGAAACGTTGGCCCCGAGCCCCAGGCAGCACAGGGAACCGGGGTTAACACCTATGAAAAACTACCTAAATAACCTCTTTCTTGTTCTTTGGCCTATAACATTTTACCAGGCCATCTACAAGCCCGTCCAACAACCTGGGCCTCTTGGTGGGCTCGTTACGAATACCTTGGTATAAATATTTGGGAAAATTGGCCTCTATCCCCAGGCAACAACCACGAAAAACTATCAAGATTGCCTATTTCCTATTCCTTTGCCCATAAAATCCTACCAGACCATCTTCAACTCTGCTGGGCCACCTAGGCCTCTTTCTGGGCTTGTTACGGACCCCTGAGTATAATGTTTTAGGAAAGTTGGCCCTGAGCCCGGTACAACGCCAGGAACCGTGGGCTAACACCCATGAAAAACTGTTGAAATTGTTTATTTCCTTTTCCTTGACCCATAAAATTCTTCCAGACCATCTCCAACCTCGTTGGGCCACCCAGTCCTCTTGTTAGGCTCGTAACGGACCCCTCAGTATAACTTTTTAGGATAGTTGGACCCGAGCCCCAGGCAGCCCCAGGAACCGTGGGCTAAAACCCATGAAAAACTATCGAAATAGCCTATTTCCTGTTTCATGGCCCATAAAATCCTACCACGCCATCTCCAATCTCGTTGAGCCACCTGGTACTCTTGTCGGGATTGTTACGGATAACTTTGTATAATATTTCAAGAAAGTTGGCCCCGAGCCCTGGACAACGCCAAGAATCATAGGCTAACACCCACGAAAAACTGTCGAAATTGCCTATTTTCTGTTCCTTGACCCATAAAATCCTACCCGTCCATCTCCAACACCACCAGGACACTTGGGACTTTACTTGGGCTCATTACGAACCCCTTAGTATAATTTTTCAAAAAGGTTGTCCCCGAGCCTTGGGCAGTACCAGGAACCGTGGGCTAACAACCATAAAAAATTGTCAAAATCACTTTTCTCCTATTCTTTGTCCCATAAAATCAAACCAGGAAATCTCCAACCCTATCGAGCCACCTGGGCCTCTTGCCGGGATGATTATGGACCCCTGAGTATAATATTTTGGGAAAGTTAGCCCCGGGTAGTGCTAGGAACCATGGGCTAACACCTATGAAAAATTATTGAAATCGGCGTTTTCTTGTTCCTTGGCGCATCAAAATCCTACCAGGCCATCTCCAACCCCGTCGAGCCCCCTAGGACTCTTTTCAGGCTCGTTACGAACCCCTTTGTATAATTTTTCTGGAATGTTCGTCCCGAGCCGGGGGCAACGTCAGGAACCGTGGGCTAACACCTACAAAAAACTACCAAAATTGCTTGCTTCCTGTTTCTTGGCCCATAAAATCCTACCAAGTTATATCCAACCTATTTGTGCCACTTGGACCTATTTTTGGGCTCGTTATGGACCCCTCGATATAATATTTTATGAACGTTGTCCCCGAGCTCCGGGTAGTGCCAGGAGCTGTAGACTAACACCCATGAAAAACTTTTGAAATCGCCTATTTCCTGTTCCTTAGCCCATAAAATCCTACCAGGCCATCTCATCCCTATTGGGTCACCTAGGCCTCTTGCTGGGCTCGTTATGGACCCCTCGGTATAATTTTTTAGGAAAGTTGGCCTCGAGCCACGGTTAACGCTAGGAACCGTAGGCTAACACACATGAAAACTACCGAAATCGTCCATTTTCTCTTCTTTTTCCCAAAAACTCCAACAGGCTATCTCCAACACCGCCAAGACACCTGGGCCTCTTTCTAGGATCGGTACGTACCCCTTAGTATAACGTTTTGGGAAACTTGGCCTCGAGCCCAGGGAAACACTAGGAACCGTGGGCTAACACGCACAAAAAACTTTCCAAATCTCTTTTTTCCTGTTCCTTGGCGCATAAAATCCTACCAGGTCATGTCCAACCCCGCTGGGACATTTGGTCCTCTTTTCAGGCTCGTTACAGATCCCTCAGAATAATATTTTAGAAAAGTTCTGCCCGAGCCCCGGACATCGCAAGAACCGTGAGCTAACACCCGCGAAAGACTATTGAAATTTGCATGTTTCATGTTCCTTGGCCCATAAAATTATACCAGTCCATCTCAAACCCTGCCAGGCCACCTTGTCCTCTACCAAAACTCGTTACGAACCTCTAGGTATAATTTTTCAGAAAAGTTGGCATGGAGCTCCACGCAATGCCAGGAACCATGGACTAATGCACATGAAAAACTACCAAAATAATCTTTTTCCTATTCATTGGCCTATAAAATCCTACCAGACTATCTCCAATACCGCTAAGCCACCTGGGCCTCGTCTTGAGATCGTTAAGGAACCCTCAGTTTAATTTATTAGGAAAGTTGGTCCCGAGCCCCCGACACCGCTAGTAATCGTGGGCAAACAACCACGAAAAGCTATCAAAATCACTTTTTTCCAATTTCTTGGCCCATAAAATCCTACTAGGCAATCTCCAACCCCACCGAGTCACCTAGGCTTCTTGTTGGGCTCATTACAAACCCTTCAGTATAATATTTCGTGAATGTCGGCCCTGGGTAGTGCCAGGAACCGTGGGCTAACACCTATGAAAAACTATCAAAATCGCATCTTTCTTGTTCCTTGGCCCATAAAATTCTATAAGGCCATCTCCAACCCCACTGGGCCACCTGGGCCTCTTGTCGGGCTCATTACGTACCCCTTTGTATAATCTTTTGGGAAAATTGGCCCCAAGCCCTGGGAAGTTCCAGGAACCGGGGGCTAACACCCATAAAAAACTATCGAAATTTCCTGGTTCGTATTCCATGGCTAATAAAATCTTACTAAGCTATATCCAACCCCATTGGGCTACCTAAACCTTTTGCTGTACTTGTTACAGACCCATCAGTATAATTGTTTGAGAAATTGAACCCAATCCCTAGGCAATGCCAGTAATCGTGGGGTAAGACAAATTAAAAACTATCGAAATCAAATATTTCCTTTTCCATGTTCCACAAAATCCTACCAGGCCATCTCCAACCTCGCCGGGCCACCTAAGTATCTTGTCGGGCTCGTTACTGACCCCTCGGCATAATGTTTTGGAAAAGTTGGCCTCGAGCCCCAGGCAGTGCCAGGAACCGTGGGCTAACACCCACAAAAAACTAGTAAAATCACCTATTTCCTGTTCCTTGGTCAGTAAAATTCTACCAGGCCATATCTAACCCTGCTGGGATCCCTGGCCCTCTTGGTAGATTTGTTATGGACCCTTCGATATAATTTTTCAAAAAATTTGGCCCAGAGCGCCAGGCAGCCCTAGGAACTGTGGGATAACACCTATGAAAAACTACAAAAATCGCCTGTTTCCTATTCCTTTTCTCATAAAATCCTACTAGGCCATCTCCAACCCCACCAGGCCACCTGGTCCTCTTGCAGGGCTCTTTAGAACCCCTCGATATAGTGTTTTAGAAATATTGGCCCCTGGCCTCGAGCCACGCGCAGTGCTAGGAATCGGCAGCTAACACCCACGAAAAACTACTAAAATCACCTGTTTCCTGTTCCTTGGCCCATAAAATCCTACCAGGCCATCTCCAACCCTACCGGGCCACCTTGGCCTCTTGCTAGGCTTATTACGGACTCCTAGGTATAAATTTTCAGGAAAGATAGCCCCAAGCACGGGCAGAGCCTGGAATCGTGGGATAACACCCATGAAAAACTGCTATAATTGCTTGTTTCTTGTTCCTTTTCCCATAAAATCCTACTAGGCCATCTCTGACCTCGCTCGACCACCTAGGCCTCTTATCGGGCTTTTTACGGACCCCTCAGTATAAGTTTTTGGGAAAGTTGGCCCTGAGCCTGGGGTAGCGCCAGGAACCATGGGCTACCCATGAAAAATTGCCAAAATCGCCTATTTCTTGGTCCATGGCCTATAAAATCCTACCAGGCAATCTCCTACCCTGTTAGGCCACCTAGGGCTCTTGCCGGGTATGTTACAAACCTCTCAGGATAATTATTTTGAGAAAGTTTTTCCCGAGCCCCGGGAAACATCAGGAATCGTGGGATAACACCCACGAAAAACTACTGAAATCCCTTGTTTCTTATTTCTTGGCCCATAAAATCCTTCTGGGCAATCTCAAACCCAAATGGGCCACTTGGAGATCTTCCTGGGCTCGTTATGAACCCTTAAGTATAATGTTTTGAGAAAGTTGGCCGCAAGCCCTGGGTAGCACCAGGAACTGTAAGCTAACACCCACAAAAAATTACCAAAATCATTTTTTTTCTTTTCCTTGGCCCATAAAATCCTACAATGTGATCTATAACCCGCCGAGCCACCTGGGGCTCTTCTTGGGCTCGTTACGGACCCCTCAGTATAATATTTTAGGAATATAAGCCCTGATCCCTAGGAAGCGCCTAAAACCATGCGCTAAAACCCATGAAAAAATACCGAAATTGCCTGTTTCCTACTCCTTGGTCCATAAAATACTACCAGGCGATCTTTGACCCCACCGGGACACCTGGGACTCTTTTCGGGATCGTGACTAACCTCTGGGTATAATTTATCTGGAAAGTTGACCCTATGCCCTACGCAACCCTAGGAATTGAAGACTAACACCCACGAAAAAACTTCTGAAATTACATATTTTCGATTCCTTGGTGTATAAATTCTTCTAGATGATCTCCAACCCTATCGGGCCATGTGGGGCTCTTTTTGGGCTCATTACAGGCCCCTCCATATAATGTTTTGAGAAACTTGGCCTCGAGCCCTGGGCAACGCCAGTAATCGTGGGCTAACACCCATGAACAATTATCGAAATCGCCTATTTCTTTTTCCTTGGCCCATAAAACCCTGTCAGGCGATCTCTTACCCCACTAGGCCCTCTGGGGACCTTGACAGGCTTATTATGGACCCCTCAGTATAATATTTTGGGAAAGTTAGGCTCGAGCCTCGGGCAATGCAAAGAACTGTAGGCTATCAACCATGAAAAACTGTCGAAATTATTTTTTTCATGTTCCTTGGCCCATAAAATCCTACCGGTGATCTCTAACCTTGTCGACCCACCTGGGGATCTTGTCGGGCTCATTATGGACCCTTTGGTATAATATTTTGATAGAGTTGGCCCTGAGCCCCGGGCAACGCCAAGAATCGTGGGATAATACCAATGAAAAATTATTGAAATCTCCTATTTCCTGTTGTTTTCGATCATAAAATCCCACCAGCAATCTCCAACCCTGCCAGGCCACCTGGGGATCTTGCTGAGATCTTTATAGATCTCTTAATATAATTTTTCGTGAAAGTTGGCCTCGAGCCCCAGGCAATCTTGAATCGTGGGCTAACACCCACGAAAAACTACCAAAATCACTTATTTCCTGTTCCTTGGCCCATAAAATCCTACAAGGAGATTTCCAACCCTGTCGGGCCACCAAGAGATCTTTTTGGCCTTGTTATATACCCCTCAATATAATTTTTTGGGAAAGTTGGCCTCGATCCCCGGAAAATGTCAGTAACCGTGAGCTAATATTCACGAAAAACTACTAAAATCACTTGTTTCCTATTCCTTGTCCCATAAATTCCTACCAGGCGTTCTCCAACCCCGTTGGGCCACTTGGGGCTCTTGACGTGCTCGTTACAGATCGCTTGGTATAATAATTTGGGAAATTTGACCCCAAGCCCTGGGCAGCACCAGGAATGGAGGGCTAACACCCATTAAGAACTGCTGAAATCACCTATTTCTTGTACTTGGACCATAAAATCCTAACAGACAATCTCTAACACTGTCGTGCCACCCAGGGCTCTCCCCTAGCTCGTTACGGAATCGTCAGTATAAGTTTTTAAAAAAGTTGGCCCTGAGCCTCGGGCAGTACTAGAAATTATGGGATAACATAGATGAAAAACTACCAAAATCATCTATTTCCTGTTCTTTGGCCCATAAAATCCTACCAGACAATCTCACACCCTATTGGGCCACCTAGGGATCTTGACAGACTCATTACGAACCTCTTGGTATAATTTTTAGGAAAGTTGTTCCTAAGCCCTATGCAGTGCTACGAATCGTGGGCTAACACCAATGAAAAACTGCTAAAATAGCTTGTATCCTATTCCTTAACCCATAAAATCCTACCAAGCAATCCCCTACCCCGCTAGGCCACCTGGGGAACGTTTTAGGTTTGTTATGGACCCTTAAGTATAATTTTTCATGAAAGTTAGCCATGAGCCCCGAGTAGCACCAGGAACCGTGGTCTAACAACCACAAAAATCTATCGAAATCACCTGTTTCCTATTCCTTGGACCAAAAAATCATATCAGGCAACTCCAACCCAGTCATGCCAGCTTGGGCTCTTATCGAGCTCCTTACAGATCCCTTAGTAAATTGTTTTGGGAAAGTTGACCCCGATATCAGGCAACTCCAATCCCATCAGACTACCTTGGGCTCGTTATGGACCTCTCAGTATAAGTTTTTGGGAAAGTTGGCCTCGAGTCCCAGCCAGCGCCAGAAATTATGGGTTAACACCCATGAAAAACTGCTAAAATTGCCTATTTCCTATTTGTTTTCCAATAAAATCTTACCAGGCTATCTCTGTTCCCTCCGGGCCACCTAGGCCTCTTTTTGGGATCTTTATGGACCCCTCGATATAATATTTTGGGAAATTTGGCACCGACCATGGACATCACTAGGAATCGTGGGCTAACACCCATGAAAAACGATCAAAATTGCTTATTTCCAGTTCCTTGGTCCATACAATCCAACCTGGTGATCTCTAACCCTTTCGGGCCACTAGAGGCTCTTGTCAGGCTTGTTACAGACCCCTCGTTAAAATATTTCAAGAAATTTGGCCCCAAGCCCCGTGCAGCGCCAGGAATAATGGGCTGACACCCACGAAAATTTGCCAAAATCACTTTATTCTTGTTCCTTGGCCCAAACAATCCTACCAAGTAGTCTCCAACCCTGATGGGCCACTTGGGGATCATTTCGGGCTCATTACGGACCTCTCGGTATAATGTTTTATGAAAATTTTCCCCGAGCCCCAGGCAACACGAGGAACCATGGGCTAACACCCATAAAACTACCAAAATCGCTTGTTTCCTATTTTTTGGCCCATAAAATTCTACCAGGAGATCTCCAACCCCATTAAGACACCTGAGGATCTTGTCGAGCTCCTTATGGACCCCTCGATATAATGTTTTGAGAAATTTGGCCTCGAGCCTTAGGGGTCGCCAGGAACTATGGGCAAATACAAACAGTAAAATTGTCGAAATCGCCTGTTTCCTATTCCTTGACCATAAAATCCTACCAAGCGATCTCCAACCACGTCGGGGTTCCTGGTGTTTCCCTTGGATCGGGGATAGCTTTCCCAAAATATTATATACCGAGAGGTCTGTAACAAGCTCGACAACAGTCCTAGGTGGTCGAGCAGGGTTGAAGATATACTGGTAGGATTTTATGGGCCAAGAAATAGGAAATAGGAAATAGGCGATTTCAGTAGTTTTTTATAGGTGTTAGCCCATTGTTCCTGGCTCTGCCCGAGGCTCGGGGCCAACTTTCCTAAAACATTATACCTAGGGGTCCGTAAAGAGCCTTGAAAGAGGCCCATATGGCCCGATAGGGTTGGAGATGACCTGGTAGGATTTTATGGGCCAAGGAACAGGAAACAATCCATTTTAACAGTTTTCGTGGGTGTTAAGTCATGGTTACTGACATTGCCCAGAGCTCGGGGACAACTTTCCTAAAAAGCTATACTGAGGGGTTTGTAACAAGCTCGGCAAGAGCCTCAGGTGGCCTGGCGAGGTTGGAGATTGTCTGGTAATATTTTACAGGCCAAAGAATAAGAAACAAGTGATTTCTGTAGTATTTCATGTTTTAGCCCACAGTTCATGGCGCTACCTGGGGATCAAGGCCAATTTTCCCGATATATTATATTAAAGGGTCCATAACGAGTTTGGAAAGGTCCCAGGTGGCCTTGTGGGGTTTGGGATCGCCTGTAGGATTTTATGTGCTAAGGAAAATGAAACATGTGATTTTGACAGTTTTCGTGGGTATTAGCCCACGGTTCCAAGCGCTGCATGGGACTCTGGCTAAATTTCTTTAAAAATTATATCGAGAGGTCTGTAACAATCCCAAAAAATCCCCAAGAGGCTCGGAGGGGTTGGAGATCACCTGGTAGGATTTTATGGGCGAAGGAATAGGAAACATGTGATTTCAATAGTTTTTCATTGGTGTTAGACCATGGTTCCTGGCGCAGTCCGAGGCTCGGGGCCAACTCTCCCAAAATATTATATCAAGGGGTCCATAGTGAACCCAGAAAAAGCCCTGGTAGCCTGGAAAAGTTGGAGATCACCTGGTAGGATTTTATGGGCCAAGAAAAAGAAAAAATGTAATTTTGGTAGTTTTTCATAGGTATTAGCCCACTGTTCCTTGCGCTGCACGGAGCTTGGGGATAAGTTTTCCAAAACTTTATACCGAGGAGTCCGGAACGAGCCTAGAAAGAGCCCATGTTTACCCCGTGGGGTTGGAGATCTCCATGTAATATTTTGTGGGCCAAGGAATAGATAACATGCGATTTCAGTAGTTTTTCATGGTAACACCCATGAAAAACTGCCAAAATCGCCTATTTCCTAATCCTTGGCCCATAAAATCCTAACAGGTGATCTCACACCCCGTCAAGCTACCTGGGGCTTTTGCTGGGCTCTTTACGACCTCTCATTATAATTTTTCAGGAAAATTGGTCCTAAGCCCCGGGAAACACTAGGAACCATGGGCTAACACCCATGATAAGCTGGCAAAATCACTTGTTTCCTATTCCTTGGCCCATAAAATCTTACCTGGTGATCTCCAACCCTACCGGGCCATCTAGGACTCTTGCCGGGCTCGTTACGGATCCCTCAGTATAATATTTCTTGAAAACTGGAATCGATCCCCTAGCAGCGCAAGGAATCGTGAGTTAACTCCCACGATAAACTATTGAAATCGCTTGTTTCTTGTTCCTTGACCCATAAAATCTTACCAGGCGATCTTCAACCTTGTCGGGCCATCTATGGCTCTTATCAGGCTCGTTACTAACCACTCAATATAATGTTTATTAAAAGTTGGCCCCGAGCCTCGGGCAACGCTAGGAACCGTGGGCTAACACACATGAAAACTACATAAATCATCTATTTCTTGTTCCTTGGCCAATAAAATCCTACTAGGAAATCTACTATCCCTCCGAGCCACCTGGGCTCTTTTGAGGATCATTACGGACCGCTTAAGTATAATCATTCGACAAAGTTGGCCCTAAGCCCCAGACAGTGCCAGGAATCGTGGGCTAACACCCACAAAAAACTTTTAAAATCACCTATTTCCAATTCCTTGACCCATAAAATCCTACCTGGTGATCTCCAACTGCACAGGGTCACCTGGGGCTCTTGTCAGGATCATTATAAACCTCTCAGTATAATATTTTTGGAAAGTTGTTCGCGATCTCGGACAACAACAAGAACCGTGAGCCAACACCTATGAAAAATTATTAAAATCGCCTACTTCCTATTCCTTGTACCATAATATCCTACCAGATAATCTTCAACCCCGGTAGTCCACCTGGGCTCTTTCTTAGATTGTTACAAACCCCTTGGTATAATATTTTTGGAATGTTGGCCCCGAGCCCCAGGTAGTGCCAGGAACCGTGGGCTAATACCCACGAAATATTATCGAAATCGCTTGTTTACTTTTCCTTGGACCGTAAAATCCTACCACACAATTTCCAATCACGTTGGGACACCTTAGGCTCTTACCATGCTCATTACATACCCTTCGATATAATATTTTGGGATGTTTGGCTCCGAGTCCAAGGCAGTGCCAGGAATCGTGGGCTAACATCTACAAAAAAAAATCAAAATTACCTATTTCCTGTTCTTCAGCCCATAAAATCTTACCAGGTGATATTCAACCTCGTTGGGCCACTTGGGGATCTTGTCGGGCTCGTTATGAACTCCTCGGTATAAGTTTTTTAGGAAAATTAGCCTTGAGCCCCTGGCAGCGTCAGGAACTATGGGCTAACACCCACAATAAGTTGTCAAAATCACTTGTTTCCTGTTTCTTGGCCCATAAAATCTTACCGTGTAATCTCAACCCCTTTCGGGCCACCTAGGGCTTTTGTCGGGCTAGTTACGGACCCCTCAGTATAATCTTTCAGGAAAATTAGCCCCGAGCCCCTGGCAGCACCAGGAACCATGGGCTAACACCCATGATAAATTTGTGAAATCACTTGTTTCCTGTTCCTTGGCTGATAAAATCTTGCCAGGCGATCTCCATCCCTATTGAGCCACCTGGGATCTTGTCAGACTCGTTACAGGTTCCTCGGTATAAGTTTTCAAGAAAGTTGACCCCTAGCCCCGGGAAACTCTAGGAATCGTGGGCTAACACCTATGAAAAACAACTGAAATTTCCTATTTCCTATTCTTTGGCCAATAAAATCTTACCAGGCGATCGCCAGCCCCGCTGGGACACCTGGGGCTCTTGCTGGGCTCGTTTTTGACCCCTCAGTATAAGTTTTTTGGAAAGTTGGCCCTGAGCCCCGGATAGCACCAGGAACCATGGGCTAACACCTACGAAAAATTATTTAAATTGTCTTTTTCCTATTCGTTAGCCTATAAAACCCTACCAGGCGATCTCCATTCCCATCGGGCCATTAGTGGATCTTATCGAGATCGTGATGGATCCCTTATTATAATTGTTAGGGAAAGTTGGCCCCGAGCCTCGGGCAGCGTCAAGAACTGTGGGCTAACACCCATGAAAAATTATTAAAATCACCTATTTCTTATTCCTTAGCCCATAAAATCCTACAAGGCGATCTCCAACCCCACCGAGCCACATTGGGCTCTTTCGTGGCTTGTTACGGACCCCTAGGTATAATATTTTGGGAAAGTTGACCCCGAGCCCCATGCAGCGCCAACCATCGTTATCTAACACCCACAAAATATTGCCAAAATTGCTTTTTTATTATTCTTTGGAACATAAATCCTACCAGGCAATATCCAACCCCGCTGGGCCACCTGGGGATTTTGCCAGGCTCATTATGAACCCCTCTATATAATATTTCATAAAAGTTAGTCCCGAGCCCCGGGCAACACCAGGAACCGTGGGCTTACACTCATGGAAAGCTATCAAATTCTCTTATTTCCTGTTCCTTAGCACATAAAATCCTACCATGCGATTTCCAACCCTGCTGGGCCACCAAGGGCTCTTGTCGGGCTCATTAAGGACCCCTTGGTATAATTGTTTAGAAAGGTTGGCCCCAAGCCCCATGCAGCGCCAAGAACCGTGGTCTAACACCCATAAAATACTGTAGAAATTGCTTATTTATTGTTCCTTGGACCATAAAATCCTACCAGGCAATCTTCAACCCCGCTGGGCCACCTAAGGCTCTTGCCAAACTCGCTACGAACCCCTCGGTATAATATTTTGGGAAAGTTGGCCCCGAGCCTCGGGTAACGCCAAGAATCATGGGCTAACACCAATAAAAAGCTATTAAAATCGCCTATTTCTATTTCCTAGGCCCATAAAATCCTACCAGGCAATCTTCAACCCCGTCGAACCACCTAGGGCTCTTGTCGGGCTCACTATCGACCCCTAGGTATAATTGTTTGGGAAAGTTGCCACCGAGCCCAGGGCAGTTTTAGGAATCGTAGGCTAACACCCACGAAAAACTTTTGAAATCATATGTTTCCTGTTCTATGGCCTATAAAATCCTACCAGACGATCTCCAACCCCATTGGGCCACCTAGGGCTCTTACTGGGCTTGTTACGATTTCCTCGATATAACGTTTTAGGAAAATTGGCCCCAAGCCCCTGACAGCGCCAAGAATTGTAGGCTAACACCCATGATAAACTTTCAAAATTGCTTGTTTCCTTTTCCTTAGGCCATAAAGTCTTACCAAGCGATCTCTGATCTCACCGGGCCACCTGTGGGTTTTTCCAGGATTATTATGAACCCCTTGATATAATGTTTAAGGAAAGTTTTCCCCGAGCCTCAGGCAGCGCCAGGAATTGTAGGCTAAAACCCACAAAAAACTACCAAAATCGCTTGTTTCTAGGCTCATAAAATCCTACCAGGCAATCTCTAGCCCCTCCAGGCCAACTGGGCTTTTCTAGGCTCGTTATGGACCGCTCGGTATAATTTTTTAGGAATGTTTTCCCCGATCCCCAGGAAGCGCTAGGAACCGTGGGCTAACACCCATGACAAACTTTCGAAATTGTCTATTTTCTATTTCTTGGCCTATGAAATCCTACCAGGCGATCTCCAACCCAGCCGGTCCACCTGGGGCTCTAGTCGGGCATGCTATGGACACCTCAGTATAATTTATTGAGAAAGTGGGCCCCAAGCCCCGAGAAGAGCCAGGAATTATGGGCTAACACCCATAAAAAACTAGCAAGATTGCATGTTTACTATTCCTTGGCCCATAAAATCCTACCAGACGATCTCAAACCCGACGGGCCACCTGGGGCTCTTGTCAGGCTCATTATGGACCCCTCAGAATACATTTTCAAGAAAGTTGGCCTCGAGACCTAAGCGGCTCCAAAAATCATGGGCTTACACCCACAAAAAGCTATCAAAATCACTTATTTCCTATTGCTTGACCCATAAAATCCTACTAGGCGATCTCCAACCCCATTGAGCTACCTGAGGCTCTTGTTGGGAACATTACGGATCCCATGGTATAATATTTTAGGAAAGTTGGCCCCAAGCCCCGGGAAACGCCAAAAACTGTGGGCTAACACCCACGAGAAACTAAATAAATCACCTATTTCTTATTCCTTTGCCCATAAAATTCTACCAGGTGATCTCCAACACCGTCGGGCCACCTGGGGCTCTGGCCGGGCTCGCTATAGACCCTCGGTATAATGTTTTAGAAAGTTGGCTCCGATCCCTGGGCAACACCAGAGACCATGGGCAAACACCGATGAAAAACTGTTGAAATCACTTATTTCCTATTCCTTAGCCCATCAAAATCCTATAAGGAGATCTCTAACCCCTCCTAGCCGCTTGGGGCTCTAGTCGGGCTCATTACGGACCCCTCAGTGTAATATTTTTAAAATATTGGCCTCGGGCAACGCCATAAATTATGGTCTAACACCTACGAAAAACTATTGAAATAACCTATTTTCTATTCCATGACCCATAAAATCCTACCAGGCGATCTCCAACCCTACCGGGCTACCTTGTGATCTTGTTGGGCTTGTTAATGACCCCTTGGTATAATAATTTAACAAAGTTGGCCCCAAACCCCGGGCAGCGTCAGGAACCATGGCTAACACCCACAAAAAACTGTTCAAATAACCTATTTCCTGTTCCTTGACCAATAAAATCCTATCAGGTGATCTCCAACCCCATTGGATCACTTGGGCTCTTACTGGGATCATTACGGATCCCTCAAAATAATTTTTGGGCAAAGTTGGCCCCGAGCCCCAGGCACCACCAGGAACCATACTAACACCTATAAAAACTGTTGAAATCGTCCATTTCCTGCTCCTTATCCAATAAAATCCTACTAGGCGATTACTAACCTCGTCGGGACACTTGGGGCTCTTACTGGGCTCTTTATGGACCCCTCGATATATGTTTTGAGAAAGTTTCTCATGATCCCCCGACAACGCTTACAACCGTGGGCTAACACTCACGAAAAAAATACAAAAATTGCCTATTTCCGGTTCCTAGGTGATCTCCAACACTGCCGGACCACCTGGGTCTCTTACCGGGATTGTTATGAATCCCATAATATAATTATTTAGGAAAGTTATCCCCGAGCCCCGGAAAGCGCCAGGAATCGTGGGCTTACACCTACGAAAAATTACCAAAATTACTTTTTTCCTGTTCCTTGGTTAATAAAATCCTACCAGACGATCTCCAATTCCGCTGAGCCACATGGGGATTTGTTTTGACTTGTTATGGACCCATTGGGATAATTGTTTGAGAAAGTTGTCCCTGAGCCCCAGGAAGCGCCAGAAACCATGGCTAATACCCACGAAAAACTACTGAAATCGTCTATTTCCTGTTTCTTGGTCAATAAAATCCTACCAGGCAATCTTCGACTCTGCCGGGACACTTAGGGCTCTTTCCGGGCTCACGTGGGGTAACACCTACGAATAACTATCGAAATCGCTATCCTTCGACTCTACCGGGCCACTTATGGCCAATAAAATCTTTCCTGGAAATCTCCAACCCCACTAGACCGCCTAAGGCTATTGATGGACTCGTTACGGACCCCTAGGTATAGTTTCTCGAGAAAGTTGACCTTGAGCCCTAGACAGTGCCAAGACCCAAGGGCTAATACCCACGAAAAATGATCAAAATCTCCTATTTCTTGTTCCTTGGCCCATAAAATCCTACCAGACAATCTCCAACCCCTCCGGGTTACTTGGGGATCTTGCTGGGCTTGTTATGGAGCCCTCAATATAATTTTTCAGTAAAATTGACCTTGAGCCGTGGGCAGTGACAAGAACCAAGGGCTAACACCCATGAAAAACTATCGAAATTTCTTGCTTCTTATTCCTTGGGCCATAAAATCCTACCAGGCGATATCCAACCCCGTTGGGACACCTGGGCTCTTTCTTAGCTTGTTACGAACCCCTCAGTATAATATTTTAAGAAATTTAGCCCCGAGCCCCATGCAGTGCTAGGAACCGTGAGCTAACACCCATAAAATACTACCGAAATCAGGGCTTTACTGTTCCTTACACCATAAAATCCTACCATGCGATCTCTAACCCCTTTAGGCCACCTTAGATCTTTTCGTGCTCATTACAAACCCCTTGGTATAAATTTTTGGAATATTTAGCCCCGAACCCTGAGCAACGTCGAGAATCGTGAGCTAACACCCACTAAAAACTGTCGAAATCACTTATTTGCTATTCCTTGGCCTATGAAATCCTACCAGGTGATCTCTAACCCTGTCAGGCCACCTGGGGATCTAGACTGGCTCATTACGGACCCCTCAGTATAAACTTTTGGGAAAATTAGCCTCAAGCCCCTGGCAGCGCCAGGAACTGTGGGCTAACACCCATGATAAGTTGTCAAAATTGTTTGTTTCCTTTTCCTTGGCCCATAAAATCTTATCATGCGATTTTCAACTCTTCTGGGCCACCTGGGGCTCTTGTCGGGCTTGATACGTACCCCTCGGTATAATGTTTCAAGAAAGTCGGTCTCGAGCCCATGGAAGCTCTAGGAACCGTGGGTGTTAGCCCACAAAAAACTACTAAAATTGCTTATTTCCTATTCCTTGGCCCATAAAATCCTACTAGGCGATCGCTAACCCCATCAGGACACCTAGGGATCTTTCCGGGCTTGTTGCGGACCCCTCAGTATATGTTTTATGGAAAGTTAGCCCCGAGCCCTGGGCAACGCCAGGAATTATGGGCTAAAACCCATAAAAAACTATCAAAATCACCTATTTCCTATTTCTTGGCCTATAAAATCCTACTAGGCGATCTCCAAACCCGTCGAACCACCTGTGGCTCTTGTCGGGATCGTTATGAACCCCTCAGTATAATTGTTCGACAAAGTTATCCTTGAGCTCCGGGCAGTGCCACGAACTGTGGGCTAACACCCACGAAAAACTGCTAAAATTGTTTGTTTCTTATTCCTTGGCCCATAATATCCTACCAGGTGATCTCCAACCCCACAGAGCCACATTGTTCTCTTTCTTGGATTGTTACAGAACCCTCGGTATAATATTTATGGAAAGTTGTCCCCGAGCCCCGTGACGTACCAGAAACTGTGGGCTAACTCCCACGAAATATTGTAAAAATCACTTGTTTACTATTCCTTGGACCATAAATTCCTACCAGGCGATCTCTAACCCCTCTGGTCAACCTGGAGATCTTTTTGGGCTCATTACGGAACCCTCGATATAATATTTTGGAAAAGTTGGCTCCGATCCCAGGGCAGTGCTAGGAACCATGGGCATACACCCATGGAAAACTGTCGAAATATCTTATTTCCTGTTCCTTGGCCCATAAAATTCTACCAAGTAATATACAACCCCACTGGGATATCTAAGGCTCTTGCTGGGCTTGTTACGGACCCCTCGATATAATATTTTTGGAAGGTTGGCCTCGAGCATCGGGAAGCACCAGGAACCATGGGCTAAAACCCATGAAATACTGTTGAAATCACCTTTTTCCTGTTCCTTGGCCCATAAAATCCTACTTGGCGATCTCTAACCCCGCCGGGCCATCTAGGGCTCTTGCCAGACTTGTTACGGACCCCTTGGTATAATATTTTCAGAAAGTTGGCCCCGAGCCCCGGGCAGCGCCATGAATCATGGGCTAACACCCACGAAAAATTATTAAAATTGCTTGTTTCTTGTTCCTTGACCCATAAAATCCTACCAGACGATCTTCAACCCCGTTGAGACACCTAGGGCTCTTGTCGAGTTCATTACGGACCCCTCGGTATAATTCTTCAGGAATCTTAGCCCCAAGCCTAGGTCAGGGCCAAGATTCGTGGGCTAATACCCACGAAAAACTTTCAAAATCACATATTTCCTATTCTTTGGCCCATAAAATCCTACCAGGGGATCTCCAACCGCGATGGACCACCTAGGGCTCTTACTGGGATCATTACAAATCCCTCGGTATAATTTTTCAAAAATATTGGCCCCGATCACCTAGCAGCGCCAGGAACTATGGGCTAACACCCATGATAAACTATTAAAATTGCTTATTTTCTATTCCTTGACCCTTAAAATATTACTAAGTGATCTCTATCCCTTTGGACCACTTGGGGTTTTTGTTGGGCTCGTTACGGATCCCTTGGTATAATGTTTCACGAATGTTGGACCCGAGCCTTGGGCAACGCCAAGAACCATGGGCTAATACCCATGAAAAACTATTGAAATCAATTGTTTCCAATTTCTTGGCCCATAAAATCCTAGCAGGTGATCTATAATCTCGCCAGGCCACCTGGGCTCGTTACAGACCGCTTAGTTTCTTAACAACAACAACAACAACATATCCAGTGGAATTCCACAAGTGGGGTCTAGGGAGGGTAAAATGTATGCAGACCTTACCACTACCTCACAGAGGTAGAGAGGCAATTTCTGGGAATTCTCGTCTCAAAAACCCATAAGCAGAATAAACTAGATATGAAAAAAAGGAAAAGAAAAAGAAAAAAAGGAGAATGAATAATAACGAAAAACACATGAAAATATGTAAATATGATAAAAGTAACATATATAAGATGGGTAATAACAACACAACATATAAAGACATGATTAATCCTACTACCCTACCTTACCTCAAAATCGAACATCAATCTAACTCTACTAGCCTATTAGTTTGCTACTCTAATTTGCGACCGCTATTCCTTTCTATCTAAGGTCATGTCCTCAGTGAGATCAAGTTTTTCCATATCTTGTCTAATCACCTCCCCCCAATAGTTTTTTGGTCTACCTCTACTCCTCCGGTAACCCCTAAATCCAACCTCTCGCACCTCTTAGCAGGAGCATCGATACTTCTTCTCTGCACATATTCAAACCATTGCAGTGTCGCTTCCCTCATCTTGTCAGCCTCAGGGACTACCTCTAACTTCTCCTGAATAGTCTTATTCCTAATCTTATTACTCCTGGTATGTCCATACATCCATCTTAACATCCTCATCTCCATGACCTGCATCTTTTAAACATGTGAGTTTTTTATTGGCCAACACTCCACTCCATACAGCAAAGATGGTCTAACCACCATTCTATAAAATTTACCTTTAAGTATAGATAATCTTTTCTTATCACACAGTACTCTAGAGGCAAGTCTCCATTTCGTCTATACTTCCCCAATATGATGTGTGACATCATCATCGATATCATCACTACTCTGGATGATGGATCCAAGATATTTAAAGTTTTCTCTCTTGAAAATAGGTTGAGTGGAAAGCCTCACATCAATGTATGGTTCATCCCTTGCAACACTGAATTTGCAATCCAAGTATTCTATTTTGGTCCTACTCAGTTTGAACCCTTTGGATTTCAAAGCATGTCTTCAAACCTATAATCTATCATTAAATTTAGCCCAAGTCTTATCAATCAGTACTATGTTATCCAAAAATACCATACACCATAGAACCTCCTTCTAAATAGGTTGTGTAAGCTCATCCATCACCAAGGCAAAAAGAAAAGGGCCCAATACCAATCTTTGATGAAGTCCCATCTCAACAGGAAAATACTTTGAGTCTTCTCCCACTATTCTTACTAGAGTTTTGGCTCTGTCGTACATGTCCTTTATCACCATAATATACACCTTTCACCTCTAGACACTTCCATAGGATATCCCTCAAAACTTTGTCATAGACTTTCTCAAGATCAATGAACAACATATGAAAGTCCTTCTTCTCCCCTATATTTCTTCACTAATCTCTGAACAAGATGAATTGCTTCAATAGTTGACCGCCCTGGCATGAATGCGAACTGATCCTCTAAAATTGACACTACTTTATTCACCCTCATCTTCACCACTCTCTCTCATACCTTCATAGTGTGGCTTAAGAACTTGATACCCCTGTAATTGTTACAGTTTTAAATATCACCCTTGTTCTTTAACAATGAAACCATTGTACTCCTCCTCCATTCATCGGGCATCTTGATAGTCTTCATAATATCATTGAATAGTCTAGTCAACCACTTTATACTATCCTTGGCCATGTTCTTCCAAAAATCTATCGGAATCTCATCGTGTCTGATCGCCCTCCCCCTTTTCATCCTACTAATAGCACGTGTAACCTCCTCAACTTTAAACCGCTTATAATAACCAAAAGCTTGGTGACTATCAAAGTGTGACAACTCACCCAGCTTAATATCTCTATTTCCTTTTTCGTTTACTAGTTTATGAAAGTAAGCTTATCACCTTAGCTTAATAGCAATCTCATCTACCAGCACCTCACCCTCATCATCTTTAATGCACTTCACTCGGTCCAAGTCACGAGCTTTTCTTTCTCTCTCTTTTACGAGCCTATACAATCCTGTGTCCCCACCTTTATCACTTAACTCCACATATAGGCGCTCAAATACCGTTGTCTTAGCACTCGTCACCTCTGTCTTCGTTTCTGTCTTTGTCATCTTATAGATATCCTTAAGCCTTCACTTTTCATTCTCATTCCTACACTCCAACCACTTCGTATAACCAATATTCTTAGCTTTCACTTTGTCTTGAACTTCGTCATTCTAGAATCAATCACCCTGACATCTACCAAAGGTCCCTCTCGAAACCCCTAGTACCTCGGTAGCTACATTTCTAATGCAACCATCAGTAGTGTCCCACATATTATTCACATCTCCGCTACTACTCCAAGCCTCTAAACTACTTAACTCTTCTTCCATCTCTTGTGAAAGGGCAGGAGTCAGGCCTCCCCATCTAATCCTTAGTTGGACATAAATAACCGTTTTCTTCTTTTCTCTCTTAATCTCTAAATCCATCACTAGAAGCTTATGTTGAGTGGAAATATTTTCACTCGAAATAACCTTGCAATTCTTACAAAGTCTTCTATCACTTCCAGATAAGTAAGTAATCAATTTGATCTTAGCTACTGTACTACAAAAGGTAATCAAGTGATTTTCCTTCTTCGAAAAACATGAGTTAGCAATAAATAACTCAAAGTCTTTGGAAAAGTCCAAGAGAGACGTCCTACCTCCATTCCTCTCCCCAAAACCAAAGCCTCCATGAATATCTTCAAATCTGCTAGTGGTTGCCCCAATGTACCCATTAAAGCCTCCCCAATGAAGTTTTTTTTTGTCTCTAGTATGCCTCTCGCAACCTCATCCAAATCTTCTCAAAAGAGCTTTTTGACTTCCTCATCTAGGCTCACTTGAGGCGCATAGCCACTAATTACATTCACTACATGCCTACCAACCACAAGTTTAATAGACATCATCCGATCATTAATCCTCATAACCTCCACCACATATTCCCTAAGGTCCTCATCTACTAGGATACCTACTCTATTTCTATCCTTAGAACCACTTGAGTACCATAATGTAAACCCATTTACATTTGGAGTTTTGGTACCTACCCATCTGGTCTCTTGAACACATGCTATATTAATTTGTCTCCTCTTAAGACTCTTCACTAGCTCTATGGATTTTCCTGTAAGTGATCCTATATTCCACGACTCTACTCTTAACTTAAATAAAAATGTACCCCTCTTACCACCCCTACCCCTTATCTGACGACATGACCCTAATCCACCATTAAATCCTAACTCCACTAAACTAAGAACTAATAACTCACTAAGCTACAAAGATCAAGAAGTTACCATCTAGAGGAAATTATACAACCCAACAATATGGATAGTGAAATATAAGGTATACTACTAATCAAACAATCTGGTACAAAATCAAGACAAATAAATGGGTAAAGGCAACACAATATGATATGTAAGCTCACAAAATATAATAAATAGTAAATACAAAAATATATGATAAATCTAGAAATATATGGTAAAAGTCAACACAACAAGCAAGAAACAACAACACAAATATGTAAAGGGCAAGAAACAGAAGGCAAGTAAAAAGATATAATTGATTAAAATAAGAAATAACAAGAGATTGTAAGATATCACCAGGAGTTCTGGTCAAAAAATTGTTGAATGTTGCAGGAAAATATTGGAAAATAGAAATTATAGACGTCCCCGAAAAATATCATCAGAATCTGCTTCTTGACGAAAATTCACACCGAAACTTATAGTAATGACATCATCAGAAATATGTAGTCGCGAAGTTAGGGATGATGGACGTCACTGGAGAATATCATAGGTCTTTGAATATTGAACCAGAAATCCCAAAATGAATGGAGATTTTCCAGTGAGATCTGGGATATCGGAGAAGAAACCATCGGAAATCTCACTGACAATCTCGAATCCGACAAGGATTGGAGATGTATCGACTTAATCGGTAAATGGCAAAGAGATATTGGAGACGAAGACTTTGATTCTTTAAAGAAGGGTTAGAATCAAGAAGAGTTTTTTTCCACAGTTAGTTTCACCAGCGTCGGCGACGGAAAAATTACAATATGTTAAACCCTAATTCAAAAAAAAATTGAGTTTCCGCTGGAAAACACGAGTGAAAAATCTGAGAAGATCGCTTGTTTCTTTTTGGTCTGAGATGGTACTTCACAAAAACCAATTAAGAAAAGGAAAGGTGGTTGTCACAAAAGGTGACAACTAGGTGAAGAAGAAGAAAGATGGGTACAGTCTCCGGCAACGTTCACAGGAAAAGGGTGATTTTCCCTCCTAGAAAGCCGGAGAGAGAAAAGTCCTACTACAAAACACAAACAATTTTAAAATTAAACACAACACGAGAGATGCAATTTGCAAGATGTATAATTCAATAAAATCAATGACAAAAAATGGGTTAGAATTACAGAGCATTGCTTCCTAACTTGTCGAAGGTGGCTGAAAAGAAAAATCACCATCGGAGCTACAAATCCCTGGAAAAGAAAAGAGCCTAAATTCAAACCTAAGAAAAGTACAATGAATAGGAATTTTGCGAATTAAGATAAAGATACCCGAAGGAGGAAAAGCGTTTAAGATGGATGCGTAGTGACATTGATGGAATAGATATGGTGAGCAACCAAGAATGGAGGAACCAGTACTAATCCTACAATCCAATGCAAATGAAGAGCTTTTAATGGTGAAATGGACAAGAATACGCCATTTCCACCATTTGAAGTTTGCATGTACAACAGTTTCTACTTTGTTACTTGTGATGTTAATCACCAAGCTTTGTGGGCGATTATATTAAATTAGTCTAAAATCGAGATGTAGTATTCACCCAGGAGTACCCAATCTTAGTTCCTTAATTAAAAAAATTATTCATTTAATAATTTATTTAGAATTCATGAAGTGCAATTTATGTGTAATCTATACTACTTTTAGTTTCTTAATTATAAGAATTATTTATTTAATAATTTACTCATAAATCGCATTCGTCAAATATGATTTATGTGTAATATATACTACTCCTAGTTTTTGAAATTTGACTTTTCAGCCCATCCAAAAATGACTCAAAGCAACTTTTAGGAAGGGAAAAATGGTAATTTAATTGGAAATACAAAAAATGACCTTCTAGGTCATTACACCACTATAGAAACTTCTACGGACCATAAAAATCCCTTTCATGGAAATTGGTACATTTAGATTCTGAGTCTATGGCCAAAATTTTACGGATTATAGATTTTTTTACGAATCATCCTGTCAAGCCGTACTAAGAGTTCAAAGACCATATTTTTTAATTTGGTAACCACTAAACCTTTTATGGATCGTGAAAAAGAATACAGATCATAGACCCAGCTCATCCTGCATACTCAAATTTCTCATGTCTCTTAATCTTATATACGGATATTATCTATGATAGGTTGAAGATTCTGTCGTGGAATGAGTCCCAAGAACTAAAACTTTTTCTACGTGTGGAAAAAAATCATGAGGCAGGTCCATGGTCCATATGCCCTTCCACAGATTGTAGAATCTCCCTCTGGTCACTAGGCAATGACCTTTTTCTCAGTTTCTTTACAAATGCATTTCACAAGCTAATTATTTATCTCTTTCTTTATAATGTTTTTGTGCATTCAATCTCCATCTAACTCTTATACCTTTCTAGATGAATAGACATGATAGGGGTCAAACCTATAAGAAAAATGAAATAATTAGACCAAAATTAAACGTTGTTAACATATCAATTACCACCTAAATTAGAAAACAAACCTATTTTTACAAATTTTCTTTTTCTTTTGATAACAAAACCAAACTTATGTCTAAATTTGTCTAGTTAAATTTATAACTATTTTAAGTAAAAAATTTAATTGGTGATGAAAAACAATACTTCAATTATGGGCATCTTAATGGGCTCCCTCATGTAAGGTTTTCAATAAAAAAAGAAGAGGAATTTTTGCATATATCCACTCAAAAATATCTTAATTATGTTTCATATAGTTATAGTTTGGGTAATTATATATATTTCGTAACTATAGTTATAGCAGCATTTGTATAATTCACGCAACATTTGTATATGTTTGTATAATTCGCTATACAATTCATGCACAACATTTGTATAATTTGCTATACAATTTGTAACGTTTGTATATTTCGCTATACAATTTGATTCACGCATAACTTTTGTATAATCGCGCACAATGTTTGTATAAATCGTGCGAATTATACATAACTCAAACTATAATTATAGTTAGATGTTTGCCACGAGCCGTAATTAATTCAAACTATAACTATGTTCGCTAATTAACTAGTATATGTTTGCTTATCCGCGTAATTTTTCCAAAAAAGAATGGGATAATTTACCACCACATAAATATACATAGTTATTTTAGATAATCAACACAATTTAAAATTTGTCAATGTTAATAATATTTATTAGATATTTACTTTACATATAATGAAATGATTTAGTATCACACAAATATATACACAATTTATTTTAGATTAAAATTTTAAAATAATTTAATTAACACCACTTAAAAAATAATAATTTATGAATAAATATTGGACCTATGCACATCACAAAAATTTTCTCTGTAGTCTCAGATAAATGACATTTTTTAAGCTAGTTATTTCTCACCAAATTCCAACTCAAAATTTCATAATTTATTTTTGATGTAACAAATACAGATATTTACCTTTCATAAACCCAATTTCATATTTGACTTTTAGGATTTTGACTACATCTATTTAGGTAAATTATTAATTAATACCTTGAAGACTAGATTCTGCAATTAGTTTTTTTTTAATTTGATCAAATATATTATCTCAATCAACTTTAAAATTATTTAATTATTTGGTCTCATTGGGCATCTATAAAAATGATTCAAAGACTTATTTTTAAAATTTGAATTTACCTTCCATAGAAACATTTTCAAATTTGTTTTTTAGAATTTTGACAACATCTATTTAGGTAAATTATTAACTAATACCTTAAAGACCAGATTATGCAATTAGTCATTTTTAAATTTGGTCAAATATATTATCTTAATCAACTTAAAATTTATTTAATTATGTGACCTTATTAGGCATCTATTAAAATGAGTCAAAGACTTATTTTTAAATTTGAGTTTACCTCTCATAAACTCAACTTCAAAATTGATTTTTAGGATTTTGAATACATCTATTTAGGTAAATTATTAATTAATACCTTAATGACCAAATTTGCAATTAGTTAGTTTTAAAATTTGGTCAAATATATTATCTTAGTCAACTTAAAATTTATTTAATTATGGGATCTTATCAGACATCTATTAAAATGTGTCAAAGACACTTATTTTTAAATTTGAATTTACCTCCCATAAACACAACTTTAAATTTGATTTTTAGGATTTTGACTACATCTATTTAGGTAAATTATTAATTAATACCTTAAAGACCAAATTCAGCAATTAGTTGATTTTTAAATTTGGTCAAATATACTATCTCAATCAATTTAAAATTTATTTAATTATGTGGTCTAATCAGACATCTATAAATATCAGCCAAAAACTTTTATTTTATATCCACTGATAGATACTCGCTCATAAATTTTACTCTTCACTTTTTGTCTTTTAAAATATGACTGACAAGATTACTAGCAATCTTGATGAAGGAAAAAGAAAAGAACTTCTAGATAAAAGATTAGCAAGACTGTGTGAGAAAGCAAATGAGTTGTCTACTCTGTGTGATGTAAAAGTCGGTATAATTTCATCTACTCCTGGAGAAATCAATGTTTTTGCATGGCCATCTTTGACCGAGGCTAAAGACATAGTAAATGATTATTTAGCTCTTTCAGAATTCGAAAGGCAACACAACTTACTTGAACATAAAGCTTACCTTGAATCTGTAGTGAAAAAAAAAGAAAAAGATATCAAGAAATTTGACGAAATGATTGAGGAGAAAGAAATGGAGAACCTTTTCAATCAAGTTCTCGAGGAAAAAAGATGTTTTAATGATCTTGATGCTAGAGAAATCAAAGGTTTGCTAAAGTTAATTGTTGTCAAGAGTATTAAACTTGAACAAAGGAAGATGCAACTCAATGAAAATGTTGCAAATGAAATCATCGCTAATGACAACAATACTGGAGACGAGAATGATGGACATCCTTAGAATATTAATTAAGCATGTAGTACTTTTTATTTTAGCAATCGTCTATTTTTATCTTCTTATCTTTTAATTGTATTTCATAGTTACTAGTTCGTTGCTCCTCGTTTATCTATTCATGTTATTAATACTATTTTAGTGATATTTGAAGAATATTTTATTATCCTGTCAATCTAGTCAAATTACTTAAAAAATGCTTAAATTGTTTTACATTTTCTTTTGCATAGATTGTAACTTTCAAAATTTGCTATTTTTTTATTATTAAGTTATAACTAACATACATATAGTGTAATTAAAATTCTTAATTAAACCTATCAAATCATTGTTATAATAACGCTAACAGAAGTACTTCTTCTTCTTCTTCCTTTTTAATCATAAGATACAATGATACATCAATATTTATTTGAATCATTAATTAAAATACTAAGCAATATCACAATTCATAAAACTCTAGGTACACCTTTATGTTCAAATAAGTCAAAAAATTAAATGAGAAAAAAAATCATATACATTTCCCTATATACACGAGTTTAATTCAGACATAGGATAAATTCAGTGCCAAATGAAAGAAGAAGGCATAACTCAAGTAAAGATAATTTTTTTCTAACTTAATTAAAATTCATCTTAGTTTTTGTGCTACAATTACATAAGAACTACCATTTAATTTACATCTAATCTGCATAATTCAAATCATGTTTAGAATAAGAAGCACCTCTATACTCCCTTTACCTCTATTAAAAAGCATGATATAGGTAATCGCACAAGTACTTCATCTATTTCATGATACTTGTATATACCAATTTATTAGTATAAGTACCTCGTCTATTTCACCATCGGTGTCATACCCCGGAAGGGTACTCTAGATGTGGCCGGCACTCAGAGACTATTGCTAGTCCTCGAACGAACCACTTGGCTTCATCACATCCATTTAATTACAAATCTAACACAAACAACAGAAGTCATAACTTCACAAGAAAGATCTCAATAAAATGAAATAATCAAGAATAAGTCCAAAGGCCAACAATTTGTCTAATCATCAACCAAGGACTAGTGTGAAGGGAACTAGACAAAACAATATCCAAATCAACAATCTCAATCTAGTCTATGAAGCCTCTATCAAATTGTCTGAGTGGTGTCAATTTTAGGTTCATGGCTACCCCAAATAAAAAATAAAGCAAATCTAAAGTCAAATAGCTAAATGATTGTAATGTGAAAATCCTCCGAAAGCAAGGAGGTCTCACCAATCAACTGAATGCGAATAGATCTTCAACAAAGCACCTGTTGATCAAATCTAGTACCTGTCTCTGCATCATGAAAAATATAGGCCCAAATGGACGTCAGTACGTGGAATGTACGAGTATGTAAAATGTCAAAATGAAACAGATAAAGGTAGAATAACATCAACTCAGATAACTCAAATCAAGAAGTAAGAAACTCAATCAGGATGTCAAAAATCTAAAGTAAGAATATAGTTTAGACAATCACCAATCATATACAATCCAATCCAATCCAATTAGAGTACTATCAAGACTTATTTAGGAATTTATCTTATTCGACATTAATCACTTATGAGTCGGTGACCGTACAACGAGTCAACGTTGTTGCTACGTTTGTCCAATACCTTGTCTGGGTAAAAGACAAATCAACCAATCATGGATTCAATAATCAATCAAGTCCTATTAGTTCAGGACAACAAAAATAGGAAAGCATTCTGACTGTAATAGATTCAATCCACTCCTACGTTTGGCGAAGTTGTTATTGAGTTCGAGTTGGACTTACTCTCTCTTAGTTCGATGCTTGATACTCCTTCTAAGACTCAAAGCTCATAAAACAATAAATTCACTCAATAAGTCTTACATGGACTTTATCAATTCATCAGTTCTATCAAACCAATCAATTTATCAATCCCATTAACCTCTTAAGAGTGGATTAGACAATCATTTAAGAGGTCTATCAATTAGACCAAACATTTGAGTATAATTATAAAAACTCTCAGGACTATCAAGTTCTATCAACATCATCACCACCATTCTCACAGTACAATCACAATCACAATCACAATCTTATTCATACTGTCAAGGCTCTAAACTCAATCCCTAGATTCATTCATGAATTTTTTATTAAATACTATCTAGAGTTTATGAAATAACTTATGTAAAAATATTTATTAGTAAATCAAGTTCATGATAATGATTAAGCATAATAAAATACATAGAATATATAGTTTACAAAAAAAAGCCTTCAAAGAAACATGCATGGAGACTCAATACTTTTACAATCTTTCTACTACCATCAATAAAGGCACATGGAAGAACAATTATATGTTTTAGTTTTGCCTTACATACCTGAGTTGAAGGATGATAATCAATCTTGCAAGAATTTTCTCCAATTACTCAAATCCCTAGTTATTTTCTCCTCTTCTTAGCACTGGTTCCTTAGTTAGAACATATAATGAACTTAAGAATGGGTTAAGGACCTCTTTTTAGGCCAAATGACCTATATTAGTTGTGAATTATGTGTAAGAGGGGTGGGTAAAAGTCTGAAATGTCCCTCATTAAGATTTTAACAGACAGAAAATTTTTGAACTGTGATGGAGCAGGTCCGTATCGCGGACTTTTTCCGCCACAGTTCATTTTTATGTAACACATAAATTTCACCCGTCGAATGAGTTTTTTGTGTAAAGTATGAGAATGACCCATTTTGGGGCATCTCCACGACGCGGAGGTGTCTCACACTTTATTGGAAATTGTATTTTTTGCTCTGAAAAATTATATTTTGCTCCTGTTGATCTACAATTCAATCGAGATCACTTTCCCACTCAATCTTTTACGCTGATCATGATTCCAACATCAGAATTGCCAAGAAACTCTGGGATGATGCATTATGTGAGAAATCTCTTGTCTAGGGATATTTTGCTAATTTTTCCAAGGTGTAACAATCGGATACCTATTACTTGCGCATACAATCTAGTCTATGTACCCTATACTATTTCACCATTTGATATATGTTGTTTGTGAGGATCAACTTCTTCGTACTTCAACTATTTCACTGTTTGATAATATATGTTACTTTTGTTGATTGGATTAATCATATTTTGACTATTTCACTGAATACATGTTACTACTCAACAACATATATAAATTAAATTTCGAATAACTTTTGCCTCAATGAAGATGAGTACTTTGTTGTAGTGTGGATCACGTAATAAACTATATCCACAAAAATTGAGATTTTTACAACAAGACACTCATTAATCTAGGAAAACATTATAAATAAAAGAACTATAATATGGATAAAAATATGACTTTATTAATCTAGGTAAAATTTTAAATACATTCCAAATCAAGTAAACTAGATATAGAAGACAACTTAACGTAATATCTCAAATATAAGTTATATGTAATATCTCATTTTCATGAGTATCGAGGCACTTAATGAGCCACTACTTCAAATTATTATTTCAACAAGTTCAATATGGATTGCACCATCCTTAACTAGAGGTGTCGGATATGAGTTTTGAGGATAGAGAAAATCTTGTTAGAAGTGCCACCTTTGAATGAGCCCTACGATGCGTGATCCGAATTTAGCTGAAGCTTCAATGCGAGCTTTTGACATCAGATGGAAAATCAAAACAAAAGAAATATATTTGATCATTTTGTGAAATAAAATTGGCAAGAATTTTGCTGAATATAAAAAAGGAATTCTATTGGGAATGTTTCACATGTGAATCCCCAAGAAATGCTCTAGAAATTTTGCTGTCCAAATTCTATGTCTGCAGCATCATAAACCATACCTTTTTACCAAGTTGCACGGGCTCTTCATTTTTAATGCTGCATTCATGTCAAATTCTCTGAAACTACACTACTTTTGGAAGATTTGACACGCACTTACTGACACTTTTGAAAATTTCGAGCAACAAAGATTTGACCACTTATTAAAAATCGTTCTGAGGGTTCAACATTCAATCAAAATACAAAAATAACTACAAAGATAAGTCTCTAAATCATAAAAAAGGGTTCAAAATACTTGTAACAAAATAAAAAAAGTAAAGTGAGCTTGCCCTCAAGTATCTGGGGCATCTTCACTCTTGGAATCATCATCTTCATTTCCAGATAAAACTTGCTCCAGGGCTTCTCTAGCAACATTAGAAGTAGCTTTAGCTTCAGTGACAACCAAGGGAAGATCAAGATCACCATCTTGAATTTCATGAAGGTTGTCCAACCGGGCTTGTAGGGCCACCCAATTCCTATCCAATTCAGTCACACACTATCAGTGTTACCCCTCACACATGATGTTTTAAGTTTGGCCTCAAGTCGTACTTTGTCGATCTGATCCTTATCACGCAGCTCGTGCATTGATGCCAAATCAGCCTCTAGCTTGGCTACCTTTTCTTGCAAGGCATCAATTCTAGAGTAAAGATTAGCACATTTGTCCTCTTTTAACAAGGAATCCCTCTCTAGATCCTTGTTGGCTTTGGTAAGAATGGACAGTTGAACTCCTTGCTCCTCTTGATCCTGTTGAATCTCTTGGAGTCAATGGGCTAGGGCATTTCTTGTACAATACAAAGTCTCATTGTCATTCTGGAGACCTGCATTCGTGAGTTCACTTACCTCGGCCTGGAGCAAACCCGCTTCAAATTTTAGACTCTCGATATTATTGGTATAGGCCATAAACTTATCCATTTGGTCCCTTGCCTTTTTTTGGGTGGCATTGGCAAATAGATGGCTCTGTGAGTTAATGGGGAAAAAAGAGAAAGGTTGTTAGTAAAAATTAATCATGGAAATATATTTAGATGATTAATAGCGCTCGTCTTACTTGGAGGATAAAGGTGATGAGCTTAGTGACTGAATTATCCAAGTGATGTTCCATTAACCTTGCCAACTCCTCAGGCCCAAGCAAGCTCTTGAAGAGTTGAGATGCCATCGAGAAATCTTTCAGAAGATCCACCCCTAAAGGAATGTCTACCACAATCTGGCGTGAAGTAGGGTTTGAAGGGCTCGCTTTAAAATTTGGAGCACTGGTGGCTCCCCTCCTAGTAGATTCAAAAGTTGAGCCAATTCTAGTCATACTTGCAAGCTTGATCACCTCCTGGTCACACGATGACCCTCCAAATGTTTTTGAACCACCTGTTGGAGCGTACTCACCAATGCTTAAAGGTTTGAAAACTTTTGTTGACTCAACTAAGGCCGCCTCACAAATTGGGGACTTTTCATATTCACCTTCTTCATCATCATTGTCATCCACTATCACCACCTCGGGCATTCTTGTACCCCTCTGAATCACTTCTGCGCTAGGTTTGGCAAGATCCAGAACCCTTCTTCTTTTTGTCAAGTCAGATATTGCAAAATGAGAAAGCTCATACCTTTGAAAGTTGGCAATGGCGGCCCTACGTGAAGGAGGCAATGTTTGTGAAGACACTTTCTCCAATATGTTGTTCATAAAGGCTTTTCCCATTTGACATTTTGGTTGTACAATGTCTTCTTCACCCTTCTCTTCTTCGACAAGAGGAGGTTGTGAGCTGTCCATCAAGGATTTCAAAGACGAATGTTATGAAGATAACATATTTAGTAAAATATTTCATTGTTAATGAAATAATTCAAGTGTCTACCTTGGCACATCCATGGTTCCTTGTGACATACTCATGTCGTTTTCTTGTTCCAAGTCATGATTATGTGGCAACCAATTTCTTTGAGCCTAATAGAATATATGTACAAAAATTAGCTTGTAATTATATTTACTAATTTAGAAAAATTAGTAAAGTACTTGAAAATGTAATAATTTATATGCATCGATGGTAAGATAAAAAAATGAATAAATTACCATAAAAGATTGAAAATGTTGAGCCGATAAGCAACCAAAGAGAAATTAATTTTTGTGTTGTTGCTGACAATAGACATAGTAGCACTTGATGACTCAGTTGCATCAAAAGTTGAGAGTCACAAAATAGGAAATATATAAAAATTACATTATGTTGTGAAATGATGAGAATGTTGTGAAATGATGAGAATATATTAAAACTAAGAAAGAATATAAAAGAAAAGATGTAGTATTTCTTATTCTCACTTTTTTCTTCTTTTCACTCTTATCATTTTGTTACAAGAAAGGGGGTATTTATACTTGTGTATACATGGTCATTTATGGTTATCTCATTGCCATGACACCAAGTATAATACATGGATGATTAGGTTACAACATATATTAAGATTAGTGTAAATACATCTTCCACATAGTATATATTATGTGTCCATGTAAGTTTCCACAAAATATATTATGTGGACAAGAAAAATATTTATTTGTTTGGACATCCATTTTACAACACTCCCCTTGGATGTCCATGTAGTAATACACTTTGTTTTTTGCATCATTAAAAACCTTACTAGGAAAACCCAGTGGGATAAAATCTTAGTTAAGAAAAAAAGAGTGCAGCGCGTATTTGATTCCCCTGATGAAAATATCATTTAATATCTCGAAGACGACGCATCCCAATCTTGTATCTCAGTTTTTTAAAAGTTGAAGTTGGCAATGTTTTGGTGAATATATCTGCTAAATTTTCACTGTAACGAATTTGTTGAACATCTATTACACCTTTCTTTTGAAGATCATGAGTGAAAAAGAATTTTGGCGAAATATGTTTTGTCTTGTCTCCTTTGATGTATCCTTATCTTCAGATGAAGTTCGCACGTTTCCATGATGTGGTGAGTTATTGATCTCAACCCGACACATTCTCGACTAGCTTCATGAATAGCCATTATTTTTGCATGATTTGAAAAAGTAGTGACCATATATAATTTGTTTCATTGAACGCCATGATATGATTGTACCTCCACATGTAAATAAATAACCTATCTGAGATCATCCTTTATGTGGATCAGAACAATATCCTGCATCTGCATAGCCAATTAGTTCTGAATTGGACTCTTTCGAATAAAATAGTCCTATATCAATAGTTCTTTTAAGATATCTAAATATATGCTTAATACCGTTCCAGTGTCTCCGTGTTGGAGAGGAATTAAATCTTGCTAATAAATTTACAGAAAAGGAAGCTAATTCAACTTGAATAGCATCTTTCCATTTTGGCCAATCATTTCTCTGTCTACATTCCTCAATATATTTTTGTTCAAGATCCTCATTTTGTTGCATTATTTCAACAACAACTTTAAAAGCAAAAATATTGTCGACAATTATATTATTTAAATTCTATATTTTTCTTGATGAGACATAATTTATTGAGATCTCTTTATTATTTTCAGGCGCCTAAACCTTCTCTAAGGTTTCATCAACTATTAGTTATTGATGTCCCAATAAGACAATTAACCAAAAGCCAATTGTAATGGGGAGACTTTGTGATAACTTGTGGGTCTAATCTGCACAAGATTTGTTGCACGCAAAATAGCATGACCCCATAATGAAGTGGGGAGCTTTGTTCTCATAAACATTGGTCTAACAATTAATTGGAGGCGTTTAATCAGTGATTCTGCTAGACCATTTTGAGTATGAACATGAGCAACCAGATACTCAATTGTTATCCCAATTGATATACAATAATCATTAAAAGCCTGGGATGTAAATTCACCAGCATTATCAAGACGAATTGTCTTAATTGCATAATCTAGAAATTGTGCTCGTAATTTTATTATTTGGGCCAGAAACCTCGCAAACGCCATATTGCGAGTTAATAATAAGCACACATGTGACCATCTTGTAGATCCATCTATTAAAACCATATAATATTTGAATCGTCCACATGACGGGTGAATGGGCCATATATATCACCCTATATACATTTTTGAAATGTTGGGGATTCAACTCCCACTTTGATTACTGATGGTCTAGTTATTAATTTGCCTTGAGAACATGTAGCACAAGAGAATTCCTTAGATTGAAGAATCTTTTGGTTCTTCAAATAATGTCCATGTGAATTCTAAATTATTTTGCGCATCATATTAGAATCAGGATGGCCCAACCGATCCTGTCAAATAATAAAATCATTTGAAACCATGACATGTGTCTCTATCATGCTAATACTTATGTAGCATAAGCCAGATGATAAAGTAGATAATTTTTCAAGTATAAATTTTTTACCTGACATCATTGTAGTAATATAAAGATACTCTTTCTTTTCATCGTTTGTAGTCTCAATATGATAGTCATTTTGGTGAATGTCTTTGAAACTCAATAAATTTCTTTGAGACTTACTACAATATAATGCTTCATCAATTGTTATATTTGTTCCTCCGATAAGAATTAAATTAGCTTTTCCGGAGCCTTCAATTAATTTTGTGGTACCAGAAATTGTATTAACATTAGCTTCTTTCATAATCAAATAAGAGAAATATTTCTTATCTTTTAAAATAGTATGTGTTGTAGCACTATCTATAAGACACATATCTTTATAACTGATTTTGGATCTTATTGATAATTGAGAAATTTCCATAATATAAAGATTTTAAAAAAAATATTATAAGGATATTAAAAACTAACTTGACAAACTATAAAAACTAGTAAAGATATAATGTTTTAGCATTTAAGAAGAACAACATAGTTATATATTTTTTTTTGTAGAATATAAAGATTATATTAATAACTAATATGCATCATTATAATATAGTTGCATATTCACTTCATGACTTACCATTACAATTCAGAGGAAGGGGGAGATATTAGTGCTATCACAAAAACTAGATAGTTATAAATATAAAAGAAAATAATAACCATTCTTATGATTTTATTTTTTTTCAACTAGATGATGGTTCTTTAGTCAATATTCTCATAGAAGTCTTCAACTCTCAAATGAGTGTTATTTGAGAA
>JBCEWC010000524.1:0-54796 GCA_038996855.1 Solanum aculeatissimum | reverse complement strand
CTATGATGGCTTGATCGAGGGTCTTCGGGTCCTCCTTCGCCATGTCACATCTAGGCCCCCTATTCGGGTCGTGACACTTGTGCATGATCCTTCTCTAGTGGAGCAAACTACAAGACGTAGCCGCATTGAAGAGAGATCAAAAAAGGCCCATGATCCACTCCTTCAAATTTCTTAAGTTATTTGGGAAACTATTGCATCATGCTACCTCAACTTTTTAAAAGTTGTTAGGTTGAGGACTATATTGGAGGAGTGGAGACTCTCTACGGATGGGTAAGTCTACAGGTACCCCAAGGTATGGGAAACTATTAAATTTCATGGTTTCCAATATTTCACTATACCTCAGAACCCTTATATCTTGCATTAGGTACACGAGTTCTCCGAAGCATATGTCAGACTTGTACCTAAGAGTAAGAATCAAGTAAAAATCTTTCCTAAACCATATGTGGTACAAGTGCGTGGTGTACCGGTATCGTGTAGTGACATAAAAATCAATGATTTGTTGGGTTGTAAATTCTAAACCTATGACTTGATTGAAAAGAACACTTTGTATGATCTAAAAGGATGGTTGGCCCTGTTGATTAGTAGTGCAGCCCCGTCATGGCTAGAGGAGGGAATGGTGATTGAGAAGGAGTTAAATGTTTGTGCTCAATATTGGTTTAGTTTTATTAGTGAAAACCTTATGTCATCTCAAAATGAATCAATTCTTCATCATAAAAAAACGGCATTGGTTGGGTGCATCATGGATCACCAGAAACTGAATCTTGGTTCGATTATAGCCCTGGAGATTCTAACAAGGGATAAACAACAGCAGACTTCTTTACTATTTCGTAGCCTCATTACAACCTTATGTAGAAGAGTCGGAGTCCCATTTGTCTAGAAGACCGATGTCAAGATCACTCTATCGGCTTACATTAATATTAGATGAATTGAGGCAGAGTTTCAAAGGGATGAGGAAAGAGCGAGAAAGAAATCGATTGATACTACACTAATTGTTGATGTTGAGTTATTAGAAACCAGTACATCAGAGCTGGGACACAAGCGAAGTATGACTTCTTACTGATGTCGCCCAAACTACACCTCCAATTAGAGGATAAGCGGTCGTTGTCAAAATATACTACCTAAAAAAGGTTAGGGTCGAATCCCACAAGGAATATGGTTAGACCTTGAGCAATTATGAGCAATTAGAACAAATTAATCTACTTATTTCCCGAAAAAGGGGATTTGTAAACAACAAAAATTAAACCTAAACTAGAGCAATCGATCAAGTACAAGTGTTGTGAAATCAATGGAAGAAGTAACTAGGGTATTGTGTTCCCTATGGTTCCCTAACTCAATATATCTAGATAATCGTAATCTTATTTAGTGTGTAGCATGCAGAAAGATAAGTTAAGTTCACCTAACCCTTTGATCTAAGCGAGAAGCAAATTTCACTTTGTGATTTGATCCATCTCCATAGTGTGACATTACTAACCCACTCATACCTTTTGTCCTAGCACAACCATCGCGTGATCAATTCAAGTTGATTACACGAGAGGTATCACATTGAATCCTGTTAACTACCCCCTTTTCCCATTCATTACCACCTTGATCAAGTAGATAAGAATTTGGGCAAGTTCTGTCATTGGCCACTATTAAAAAATATTCATATCGAAGGACATAACTAATACATACATGCATACTTTTTCCAAGAAGTACATATTATTTGAATTTTACTTAATTAGATCTTCATGGTTCCCACAACCCTAGTTGTAGATTTAGCTATGCATGATCATTGTAGATGAAGAAATCATGTTATAGAATAGCATAATTAAACACTTGCAATGATGAATTAAAGAACAAAAAATTTGGATCTTCACAAGAAATCACAATGTTATAGATCAAATTAATTACAAATGTTTAGTTCACAATGTTCTCTCTCTATCGTCTCTTTGTGTCCTCTCTTTTTCTCTTTTATTCTCTTCTTTCTTTTCTTCTTTCTCTTAAAATAACTTTAAAATTTATTTATAATAAGTAAAATACAAATCCAAAAAAAATAGGAAAATTGGATTCAGCAACTCGAATGAACAGGGTTACGGGCCTTATGTGAAACCATGGCCCATACCTGGGCTTCATACTCTGCAATTCCCAGAAACTGTTACCAACCTACGAGACCTTTCTATGGGTTGTATTATGAATTATGACCCGTAGGGGGTTTCATTTGTTAACTTTACTGAAATTCTTCAAAATCTGGACCCTCTAGGCACGATCATGTTCACGACCTATAATCAAATCTACGGTTAAATGACCTCGTTTAATAACACTTCAACATTCAACATGTTTTGTGATCTTCAACCTATGAACATACATATGGCCCATGAAGAATTCTAAGACTTGTTTGATAACTCATGGATGTAACTTCTGAAACCTGGCCCTTCACTGGATCTCACTCACGAATTGACCTATGACTCGTGAAATTATCCATGGCCGGTAGACTCCTTCGTAAATCACCAAAAACTCAGATTTTGTAGAACTTTGCCCAGAAATATACCGAATCCTATAATTCTACAAACTCAATATAAAAACACATCAAATCTACTATATCGCATTGAGAACACATAAAATTCCAAGTTTTAAGCATCAAAAGTGTTGTATTTTGGCAGCACATCAACAACCTCAACCTAAAATGGTTGTTTGTTCTCAAGCGACAGACTCAATCTACATAAGCAGCTATAGCAATACACAATCCTCAATCTAATGGTATACATTATCTCAAAATCAGTCATAGATACCCAACCAAACTTATTAGTACATATATCAGGTAGTTATCAAACAAACTCATGCGAATCAATACCATAGTGCAACTATGATAGATAAGGCAGTCTTCAAAATTAACAATCACTTAGATGGTTTAAAATTAACAACATAATTCAAGTGCCCTCACCAAAAAGAAGTCTCATGTCCTACTCAGAATAGTAAATGCAGATTCGATACGTAGAACTGATGAAAACTCTCACAGTCAGAAAGATATTCAAACACTATGCACAATACCATAGGCTTTCCCTTATACTCATAACAACAACCTTCGACTACTTGGACTAGGATCTCTATAGGACTTTCTTGGCTAGTAACATAGGCCCAAGGGGCTTGGGTATGACATTTTGGGAACATAGTGACTAATGGTCCTCCTTGACACTATGATATTTCACATTTTTTCCCTACCAACACTGTTCTTTTTAACACAATGCTTCTTTTTCTGATTTCTCATGCTTTTGGGTGCCTTACTCTCATTTTAAGCCCATTACCTTGTATGTTTTCACATTTTTTTCTTGTTATCTCATAATTTGGGCATCTATTGATTATTTTGCACCCAATTCATATTTTACCCATTTTCACTACACTCCTATGCTTTCTTTCCCGTTTCATGTGATTCCTCTGTGGCAGGCTGAGTTGAGTTGCATAATATCCAACCTTTGAGCAGGGCCACCTTTTGGGTAGCCACCCTCAACTTAGATTTTTCTCCTGAGTCGAGGTACACAATATTCAAGAAAAGACCATGGCAAAATTCAGGATTTCACATTAAAAAAGGCTTGGTTACTTAAGTATTTACAAAGAAAAGGGTACATATAAGGCTCAAATATTAGGAACAAGGGAAATACAATGCATTTTTGGTGGTCAATTTAGGCTAAATAGACTAATATGAACAATAGCCTAAGATCCTTTCCTAACCAACTAACCTATAGTCTCAGTCAAAGTAACAGGGCAAGTTTTAGATTGAAGCACAGTATAAGAATCATACAATAATGCTCACACACATATGGCACTGAATACGTTGTCAATGTAGACTCTTAGATCATGAAGTTTATCACATCTAAGCCTAATTTGTCATAACAAACACTATTAAACACTAATTTGTACATGGTTGTCATCAAACTACCAAACCACACATCATAAAAAACTGAGGGGTATCATTTTCACAAAACTACCATATGCCACAGATATCAGTACAATATGCTACTAATACTACTTATACATCCTAAACATGCTAGTTCAATAGAAAATAAATGTCCTTATGGAAAGAACACAACAAGAAAACCCCTCAAACTTAAAAATTGGGATAGTTATAAGTCATGGTTACTCAAACATTCCCTAGGCCTATAACTACCCATGCCCTATCGCAAAGTTTTGCATTATCCTTAATGCAAGAAAATATAACTAAAGCAAAACATGGTCAAACAAGAACATACCTTAGCACCTAAGCACAAGTGTGCTTGGGTTGCCTCCCAAGTAGAGCCTAATTTAGTGTCGTTGCACGTCATAGATCACTTGGTTACTCAGACTTCACCAAGTGCCCACACTTCCATCTTTAACTCATCTGGTCTCTTCATCGACTAATAGACATTGAAGATAAATTTTTCGTCATTTAACCTAAACTTGAGTTGACCTAATTCTATGTCCACTAGGGCTTGTCCAGTAGCTAGGAAGGGTCTTCCAAGATGATTAGGACATCAAATTCGACTTCACAATCTAGGATCACGAAGTTTGTAGGGAATATAAATTTCTCCACTTTGACTAGCACATCGTACAGTATCCCCACAAGCTTTTTTACCGTCCTGTCAACCATCAACAACCACATGCTTGTTGGAGTAGGGGATCCCAAGCCTAACTTCTTGAACACTACAAGAGGCATTATATTGATATTGGCGCCTAAATTGCATAATGTCATTGCAAAGTTAATATCTCTAATAGTGCAAGGTATGGTGAATGCTTTGCGGTCATCTTTCTTCTGCACCAAGGACCTTGTTATAATAGCACTATAATCTCAAAGATCTTAGGACAACGCTTGGCTCACTGTCCTCTTTTGGGTCACAAGGTCCTTCATGAACTTGGCATACCCGGGCATCCTCTCTAATTCCTCAGTGAGGGGAATATTTATAGTGAGTTACCTAAACATGGAGATGAAATGTCAGAACTTACCATCCTCCTTTTTTTTCTTGAGTCTCTGAGGGAATGGTGGTAGAGGCCCAAGTATGAGCTTCAACTTTCTTAGGGTTTTCTTTGTAGTGCTTGCCCTATCCTTAGCCTTATCATCTCCAATATCTACATGCTTGCTCTCTACTATCTCCTCATGAACCTCAGCATCATCAATCAACATTGGTGGGTCTATCATTTTCTTGCCACCTTATATAATCACTGTCATGCACCACCTTTTATTCTTTTGATTCTATATTATGTTGCTTGGCAATGTACCATTTTGCGTTGGTGTAACTGTGTAGAAATTTGACCAAATTATTTCTCCAACTGCTTAATAGCAATAAAATGAGACTTGATCTTCTGATTTATTTCTTGAGATATCGGCTCTAATCACCTTCAAGGTCTCATCCTAGGCATCATCCTTCTTCAATAGCTTATCAAATATCTCCTCAATGCGTGAATAGCCAGCCCTAGAATCACGATTATGTTGTGGAACATAAGGACCATTTCTATACCCATCTCTGTGATCCCAATCATCGTCTCTGTCTTAGCCCCTATTCCAGTCATAGCAGCCTCCTCGATTGTTATCCCTGAAAGCATTATCCCTGTTAAAGTTCTGACCTTGGTTCCCTTGACCTTGGTGCTAATAGTCCTAGATGGACCCTTGGGCGTTGGTTTGAAAACCCCATATCTGGTCAGTCACAAAGCATGAATCCTTTTTATAGTAGGGCTCCTCATACGTGGGTGCATGCAGTAACTGGTGACTTACTGCATTAACTCTCTCTTAAGTTTTCTTCATCAGCAAACCCACATTAGTACTGATCCGAGCTAGCTCCAGCATCACGTCTTCATTAATCCTAGCTTGCTCCAGATTGGTAGTCACTATAAAAGAACTCTTCATCATCGATTTATCCCTCGAACCCATGCACAATTTATCTTTGCCACCTTTTCTAGTCGTTTAGCTACAACCAGGAATGGGCAATCTAAAAATGAGCCTCCTATTATGGTGTTAGCCACAACTTTGCCATTGTTATCTAAGTCCATATAGAAGATTTCTACCAATGCATCATCAACGATCTTATAGTCAGGAATACTCCTCAAGCACTTAGTAAATCTTTCCCATGTTGTGTTGATAGAATCGCCATGGAATTACTCGAAGTTCTTGATCTGATCCTTCAGCTTCAACTTCTTTGACTTGGGAAAAAACCTCTCCAAAAAGGTTTTCTGCATTTCATCCAAATTTGTGATAGAAACTTGTGTAAGTTCAGACAACCATACTGTTGCTTCACCCGTAAGAGATAATGTGAAGACACAGAGTCTAACAATATTTATGGATAGATTTTGAGTCCCCATCACACTCTTATAGACGAAGACGATATTGTGTAGATAGTTATGTGGATCCTCTAATGGTAGGCCTATACACAACCCTTCGTTCTACTGAATTTGCAACAAACCACTCGACACCATGAACTTAGTATCCTCCAGTAAAAGGGGTAACACAATTGATCTAGTGGCATCCACCGCTATAGGGTCTAGCCTGTATTAATTCTATTGATGCGCAGTGGATTTAATGTCCTATTGTGGTGGATTCACATCCTCCAATGGTGGTGGTTCATTATTGTTCAGATTGGCTTCTAGATTAGCGACATTGTTTGTGTTGTTCTGGGCCATTCTTCGAAGTGTTTTCTGGATTTTTGGGTCAAACGGAGTCAAGGGAGTGCCTCAACTATGAGTGTTGGGCATATACTACACCTATATGTTATAAGACAAAAAAAAAACCATAAATCAAGGAAAATAAGGATTAGTTGCCAAATCACCCAAATTAAACTAATCTAAGGTTGTATTCCCCGGCAATGACGCCAAAATTTTGATGTTGCCAAAACTACACCTCTAATTAGAGAATAAGTGGTTGTTGTCAAAATATAGTACTTAAAAAAGGTTAAGGTTGAATTTCAAAGGGAATATGGTTAGACCTGGAGAAATTATGAGCAATAAGAGAAAATCTTTCTACTTACTTCCCAAAAGGAGGGGTTTTATAAACTACATAAATTAAACCTAAACTAGAGTAATCGATCAAGTGCAAGTGTTGTGAAATCAATGGAAGAAGTAACTAGGGTATTGTGTTCCCTATGGTTCCCTAACTCAGTATATCCAAATAGTCATAATCTTGTTTAGCGTGTAGCATACAGAACGGTAAGTTAAGTTCACCTAACCCTTTGATCCAAGCGAGAGGCAAATTTCACTTCATGATTTAATCTATCCCCGTAGTGTGACATTACTAACCATTACCTTTTGTCCCAGTACAACCATCCCGTGATCATTTCAAGTTGATTAGACGAGAGGGATCATATCAAATTCTAGTAACTACTCTTTTCCCCATTCATTACCACCTTGATCAGTAGATAAGAATTTGGGCAAGTTCTAACGTTGGCCATAGTTAAAAAGCATTCATATTGAAGGGAATAATTAATACATATATTTATACTTTCCAAGAAGTACGAATTATCCAGAATTTACTTCGTTAGTTCTTCATGGTTCCCACAACCCTAGTTGTAGATTTAGCTATGCATGATCATTGTCGATGAAGAAATCATATTATAGAATAGCATAATTAAATACTTACAATGATGAATTAAAGAACAAGAAATCCAAATCTTAACAAGGAATCATAATGTTAATCTGAATCTTCACAAGAAATCACAATGTTAATCTGAATCTTCACAAGAAATCACTGTGTTATAGATCAAAATAATCACAAATATTTAGTACTCAATGTTTTCTCTCTATCTTATCTTTGTGTCCTCTCCTTTTCTCTTTTTTCTCTTCTTTCTTTTCTTCTTTCTCTAAAAAACCTAAAAAACTTATTTATAATAAGTAAATACAAATCTAAAAGGAAATAAGAAAACTGAATTTGGCAACTCGAACGGACAAGGTTACGGGCTATATGTGAAACCATGGTCGATATCTTGTCTTCGTACTCTGTAATCCCAAAAAATTGCAGCCAACCTACGAGACCTTCTTATGGCCTGTATTATGACTTACGATCTGTAAGGGGTTTTGCCTGTTAACTTTACTAAAACTATCAAAATTTTGACCCTCTAGGCACGATGTCCACGACCCATCATCAAATCTATGGCTTGTAAGTGACCTCGTCTGATAAGACTTTAGCATTCAGCATATTTTCTGATCTTCAATCTACGAAATCACATACGACCCGTGAAGAATTCTACAGTTCATCTGATAACTCATGGATGTAACTTTTTAAACTTGGCCCTTTACTGGATCTGACTCATGAATTGACCTACAGCTCGTGAAATTATCCACCGCTCGTAGACTCCTCTATAAATTACCAAAAACTCAGATTTTGCAGAACATTGCCTAGAAACATATTGAATCTTGTAATCCTGTAAACTCAACATAAAAAAATCAACTAACATCACATTGAGAATACAAAAAATTTCAAGTTTTAAGCATCAAAAGTGTTGTATTTTGGCAATACATCACTTCCTCTACTCTGACCTCGTCTTCTCCTACTCCATCCCCTTCATCTTTTGCACCTGCCCAGCCTTAGCCTCACGCATCCACATCCTGACCCCTGATCACTCAGACCACCATCTATCATTTGGCTTGGTCGTCCAAATCTATCGACACTCGGACAACATAGATCGAGCCTTTATTTCATCATTATTGAGAGGGCCATTGCGGCTGAATTGGCCCTTATATTAGAGGAGGAGAAGAAGAAAAGGGAGATCCTTGAGGAGAAACATTTTAGGCTGGACGGGTTGGCGGTGAGTGTAGAGGGCCATAGGGTTAGATTGGATGCTTTGACTACCCTGTTGGAGGTTTTAGAGGAAAAGGATGCAGTCAATGCTAATTTGATAATCGTGAAGGTTGATATTGCTATACTGAGGGAAGAGGTGGCGGAGTTGAAATTTGTTAATATTACTTCTTTATGGGGTTTAGTGGATGTCCCTTTTGAGGTTGCTATAGGTGTTACTTCGGGGGTAGGGGTTGAGAGTGAGCATATTGTCTCTTCCTTGGACACTGACGAGGAGGCACTAGAGGTAGATATCCTTCTAAAAGAGCATATTGAGTTGATAGAAATAGAGGAGGCCATTGTTTCTGTCATCACTTAGGCATCTCTTCGGGATAGGTCGATTATAGGTATGAGTGAATCCTGTATATTGGATCAGATCTTACACAGCAAGAGTCACAGGTAGTTGCACCTAAATCTACTACTTTGGTGCCTGCTTTGGAGACATCTCCTCGGGATACGAGCACTGATGCCCTCGCTACCACTTTTTTAACTCCTCAGCCACCACAACAGACTGATTGATCAGTGGGACTCTAAAACTCACTCCTTACTTTTGTGCTTTTGGATATATTGTTCTTACACATTGAGGACAATATTTTTTAGGAGGGGGTGAGTATATTGGATTCTTGATTATGTTATGTTATGTTTGGATGTTGTGACATTGTGATGATGTCATTTTTCTTTTTAGTTAGTGATGTAAATTTAAGATAATCTCTCTTTTATTTTGGGTTGTAAATATTCTTTTGGTTTGTAATAGTTAGTGAGTTTTCTTTTAAATTGTGGTTGATATCATTTAGTTTATATGTGTGTGCCAATGTGATTTGTTAAAAACCCGAGCATATATGAAAAACTATTTTACATATGATTGTCATGTCTCAAATCTCTTAGCAATCCGAGTATTGATCGTCAATATCTTTGGTTCACGTGTATTGCCTCACCGATTATTTTATCTCAAGTGAAAATGATACATGCATGGATTGGAAGCATCTTGAGTTGATTAAATGAGTATTGAGTTGGATATTTTATATCGATAGTTGTAAATGTTTTTTGTGTAGTTGATGTTTGAATTTTGAAGTCATTATGCCATGAGAGGTGAGGAATTCGTTGAAAGGCATACTTGTTAATACTCAAAACTTTCCCGATTTTTCTTGAAGTGAATTAGGAAGATGACCTTAGACATTCTTTGATTTTTTTTAAGTCCACTCTGCCCAAATAGCCTCCCTTTGCATATATCCTTAGTGGTCCGCGTCGAGCTTAAAACCTTTTTGTTGGCAGCGATGTTATAATCCTTGACCACTCTTTTGTTGAACATTATTCCCTCCTTGAACTTGAAAGTGTGAAAGTAGTGACCAAAGTCCATAGTTGGGGGTGTGGAAGGATAGTGTGTCTTCCATTTGAAAGATTGAGGAAAGAAATGAAAAATGGAGGAATAAATTTGTGATTAAAACAAAGAAAATTGTTTGCAAAAGAAAAAGAGAATTTGATCCAAAAATGAGACCCTCCAAAAATGTAAAAATGGTTGCAAGTGTGGCACCCAATTCTAAAAGTGAGGAATAAAATGATGTCATTGGGAAAAATGAAGTGAATGAAGGAAAAAAACCATGAGAATTGTATGTAGCATTCAAGGAAGGATTAGTCACTTGTACCAAAATGTTATCCTACCCATCCCCTAGCCTACATTATAAGCCTAACAAAGTCCTTTGAGATTTTTATCTGGATGAGATTGAGTAAACATTGATTGAGAGTAAGGGCAAGCCTATGGGTGAGAACTTGCATGTTGTTTCTCTTTTGGGAGTGTGAGTGTTGTTTGATCCTTGAAAGTATTAATCTTATTCTTATGATGTTATGTGTGTGAGGATCTTCTTGGTTATGAGGGAAATTGGCAATGTCTCTTGAGCATTAATTAGCAACCACATCTGCAATTGCGAGCATAGCTATGTCTTGGTACTCCTTAGTCATCTTTTGAAGTTTCAAAATCACATAAGTGGTTTGTGGACGCTCTGATGATTGACAAGGAAAGTGTGTGTTGCTCTTTGTGGCCCTATTTACAAACATTGTTTTGTTAGTTGATATTTGACTTGCTTAAGGGAAAGCAAATACTTAAGTTCGGGGTGTTGATGAGTCCGTAATTTGGACTCATATTGAGCTTAAATTACCTAAGATATTGTCCTCAATATGTTACTTTACCTCAAATATTGATCCAAATGTGTTTTTGATGCTAGGAATAAGTAAAAAGATGCATGAAGGGACAAATCATAGCAAATCAAGTCAGAAGGAGCAAAAATGCCCAAAAGGTGGTCAAAATCGGCCATCACCAACATGTTTGGTGATATACCGAATAGGCAAGGTGAATTCCTAATTTTACAGATCTAAACCCCTCATATGATGTTCAATTCGCTGATGATAAGTGATATTCGGTGGATCACCAAACTGGTTTAGTGATCTACAGTGGTCATTACCAAAGTTTACAAAATCTAGCACAGAAAGGATTTAAAATGATGTTAAATTTGATGATGGTTGTAACTAATTGGCGGATCGCCGAAATGATTTGACGATCTACAGTTTGGTCGCCAAAAGTTTCATAATCCAAGAGGCCTAAAAGTGGTTCAAAATAGTGATGGTATAACCATTCGACAGATCATCGAATATGTTCGGCGATCCCGATTATGACCACTGAATAATGAACCAAGGGTAAATGAAGGGTATTTTGTCTAAGGTATAAAAGGTCAAGGGAGATATTTTCTAGAGTACACAATCACGAATTCTCAGTACACAATTCAGAGCACAATCAGAGGATTCCTAACTTAGAGAACAAGAGTCTTGTACTTGGATTTGGGAGGAAGAATTGAGACAAGAAAAGAGAATTCTACACCAAATTTCTTCTAGATTTTGAAATTCATAGTCATGGACAACCCTTTTGATAATTCTAGTTTTATTTTAAGCATGATTGGCTAAAACTCCTATGTTGGGGGTGTGCTATGTAGTTGGATATTAATTTCTTGTAATGGATCTTTAATTTAATTGATTATTATGTGCTGATTTGATGTGAGTTTATACTTTCCTTTGTTATAATTTTTAACATATGATTGCAAACTTAGATTCATGTTCAAATATTTAAATATTGCATGAAAATGAGTATTCGGAGTGGAATTGTGTAATAGTCATGAGTATCGCGTATTGGGGTTGAATGTAGTAATAGGATTCAATTGACTAAGATTTTGGATCATTTTTCTATTAATTTGCAAGGTTCCTTTGGTTCTTATATGAATTGCATGTGAAGTCTTAATCGATTCACATCAATACATCATAATTAACTTAACCATGGTTGTGGTTACGAGCTTTCTAGCCTACTCATAATCAATCCAGCCAATAGATTCAATAATTGAGACTCATTCATTAGAATTATATTCAACTATGCATATCCCCGACATACTTTCATCCATCAGTTACATTTTAATTGTTCAAACTTGCAAATAGTAATACTTTAGTTTAATTCAGATCAATTTTCAAAATAATTACAATCAATTTGTTCAATTAACAACTTCGGATTTAGAATCTAACTTTCTAGTTCCTATGGGATTGATTCTGACTCTTTATAGTTAGGTTTATATTGATAGCGACCGTCTTTCTTATAATGGTAGGAGAGTAGTTTGAGCGTTATCAAATCTCTATCAAATCAATAACTCAACATTCTAGTTTATAAAGCCTCCATCTAGCTAAGTGGTGCCAATGACAGGTTCATGGCTATCCCAAATCAAAATAAAAGCAAATCTAAACTCTAATGTCTAGATAATAGTAATGTGAAAAATCTCCTAAAGCAAGGATATCTCAACAACCAACTGAGCATGACTAGATCCTTAATGATGTGCCTATTGATGATCTCTAATTCCTGTTTTTACATCATAAAATGATACAGGTCCAAATAGATTTCAATACGTGAAATGTACGAGTATGCAATATGGAAGAAGAAAACATACATCAGGGAAGAAAAATATCAACTTAGACAACCTTAATCAAGAAGGCAATAACTTAATCAAGTGTCATAAGTCTAAAATAAGAATAAGTTTTAGACAATGACCAATCATATACAATCCAATTCAATCATTTAGAGTGCTATCAAGACTTATATAGGAGTTTCTCTTATCCAACAACAATTACTTATGATCCAATGATCATATAACAATTACGTTGATGTTGCCACAACTGTTCAATACTTTGCCAAAGTAAAGAACTGATCAACAAATCAGGATCCAATAATCAATCAAGTCCTATTATTTTAGGACAATAAAAATAGAAAAAACATTCGACTTAAGGATTCAATCCTCTCCTATGTTTGGCAATATAGTTATTGAGTTTGAATTGGACTTACTCTCACTTAATTCGGTGTTCGATACTCTTCCCAAGACTCAATGGTCAAAACAATCAATTCCAATTGAACCACTCAATAAGTCTCATAAGAACTCTTACCAATTTGTCCATTTTGTCACAATCAAGTCTTTCAGCCAATCAATTCTCAATCACATCTTGCAAAAGTGGCTTACATAATCATTTATGAGGACTTATCAATTTAGACCGATCATTTGAGTTCAATTTATGAGGACTTGTAGGGTCATCTAGTTCTATCAATACTATCATCATGTTCATCATCATGTCAAGGTTCTAGACTCATTCCCCAAGTTCATTCGTGCAAATTTTAAGCAAATAATATCTAGAGTTTATACTCAAAATAGGAGTTCAAATCATTTGTTCAAGAAACAAGTTCATAAAAATATTTATTAAGAAATATTAAATAGAATATATATTATTTAAGAATATTCTCAAGAAACTCTTCATAGAAATTCAATTCTTTCACAATCAACCTATCATAAATCTTAGGGGCATATGGAAAAATAATGTCATGCTTTAGGTTAGCCTTACATACTTGGAAGAGCAAAACTTCTTGAAGATTTTTTTGTTTGAAGCTTGAAGATGAAGAACTTTAGCTTCTTCTTTGAGAGAATTTTGAACATGAAAATTTAATATTTTCGGGGTTTTATGCATTAATGGGAGGTTATAGGCTATAGGATAGGCTTAGGAAATTTAATTAAGGATAAAAGGTTGAAAATATCCTTTTGGAAAAATAAATAAATCATCAAAATTGAAAAAAATAACTTTTTAATGAGTTTCGTTAGCAAAATTGGTAGTCTAAAGGTCACATTGTCAAACCATTCAGTGAACCATTGAATGAGACCTTTAGATTGCCTAAAATTATAGCTTTTTGGGGTTTTCAGACACATTCGGCGATGCACTGAGTGCATTTCGCGATACGCCAAATTGTGGGGGTGAGCGTTCGATACTTCGGTTCGATTTTAGCAAATTTCGATTCGGTTCTTCGATTTTCGGTTTTGAATAAGTGTGCACCATATATCAAACCAAAATATTTCGGTTTGGTTTGGTTTTTTCAAGTTCGGTTCGGTTTTATTTAATTTTTTTAAAACAGTTTTTCGATGCACACTAATGAAGAATAAAATGAGGACAAAATCAAAGTATAAGATACTTAAAAATTTAATATCATGTTAAATGATAATATGCTTCCATGGAACACTAATTGTGCTTAAAAAACTATAATTATCTTTGTCAAGAACTTGCGCCTCCAACGATTGCTCGAGGAAAACAAGCACAAAAATATCCTTTACATGACATAAATCGACAAAAATATGGTTGAATTTCTCTTGGAAAATAATATTTCAAGGTAACTATATAAATTATAAATTTGTTACTACTTTGACTTGCTTCATGAATGATTTAATTGCTAATTGATATATATATATAATTTTATTTTTTTGGTCTAATATATATAAAAAAAATTTTAACAAATGTAATAAAAGTTCAGTTCTTCGGTGCACTGAAGTTTTGAGACCCCTACACCGAACACCGAACCGAAGAACCGAACTTTTGAAAAAATAACACCAACATCGAATCAAAAAATCGAAGAACCGAAAATGAAGAACCGAATTAGTTTGGTTCGGTTTGGTTTTTCGGTATTTATGCCCACCCCTACCAAATTGTCACTCAGCCCGTCAAATTGCACAACTCAAACACACTTCCGTAAAATGGTTATACCTTTTTACTCTGAACTCCGAATAAGGCGAAATTGGATGTGTTGGAAAGATAATTCAAAGGCCTTTAATTTGATAGATAATAGGTCACCTAATTCATTATGTGATGATATATATGACCATTTGAAGTTGATCCTTATATGAACTCAAATTGAAACTTAGTCGATAGAAATATTTTTGAACTTGGCTTGACTTTGAATATCTCATATGACCTTAAACCACATCCTATATACTTTAAATTCTTAGAAAAGGACCTTAACATAAATTCTCAACTTTGAAGTTATTGGATCACCTATCATAGAATCTCATATCAAGACTCAATCAGTAAGGAAGGTTTTAACTTAACTTTTTGTTATGAGATTCTTGTGATCTTAATTCATGTCAAATCTATTATCCTCCTACAAAATTAACCTTGACACTCATATTAAAAGTTAAAACCACTTGGTATGATCTCATACACATAAGAATAAATGTTTGGATCTTATCTTAAAAATTTTCAAGGTGTTACGACCCGACCCCCCTAAGCCTAGTAGGTACATTCACACACCAAGAATCAACTATGCAAAAAGTAAAATCCCCATTCGATTAAGTGCATTGTATTAGTGAGCCCAAACCCTGAAGAAAGGAGAGAAGCACAGAGCCCGAATCTTTAACATGCGAATGTGGGCCCCATCGAGAACAATTTTGATCGTGTTGAATGTAACACCCCTCATGTTTTTAGGCTTGAAAAAATGAAAGACAGAAAATTTACTGATGGTTAGGACTTATGAGCTAGTTTACGGCACGTAGAAGGGCACAAGTCGTAAGTAGTCTCGTGGAAGTTCCCAGGGGAAATGCAAATTAAAGAATTTCTAAAAGTTGACTTACGTGTTATCAGATAAGCCGTAAGGTTACCTATGGCCCATAAGTTGATCTCGTAGGAAGAGGCCTTTAGGAATAAAAAAAATTTCCAAGTCTGGAACCATGTTATAGAAGGACCTACAATCTGTAAGTCTATCGACGGGACATCTGTGTATTTGTAACTCAGAAGCTGTGATTCTAATAGCTCAACCCTTGTGACACCCTAACCTACGAAGCAAGTTACGAGCCATAAGTGCATCGATGGCCCATAAGAATGGTTTCGTGGACGACTTCGACTGATTTTAATAAAGGTGTTTTTGACTTTTCCAATCCACTTAAGTCCTAAACTACATCGTTTTGGCTACTCCAACTACCTTAACTGACCTAATCTCTATAAATCTTATTCCCAAGTCATCCAAAGCCTATAATCCCCAAAATTATCTTAAGGGTTTTTAATACTTCTCTCTCTAAGTCAAGGGTTCCATTGAAGCAAAAAGCTTGAAGGTTTGATTAAGGATTTCAAAATTTCTATCTTCAATTCTAAGGATTCTACTTGAGGTATGTACGACTTCATTCATGGTTTAGTTTCATCCAGGAAGCCCAATCTGAAACCTTCTTTGTGTCAAAGTTCATGAAGATCTTTTATACTTCTTTAAGCTATGATTCCTAATGCATGGATTATGATTCCTATGAGATGATTATGACTAATTATGCATGAATTTCATGAGGTACATGATTTCCAAGCAGAAAGTATGTGATTTAAAAGTATGCATGATTAGAGCTTTAATAAATTGATGAGGGTTCCTTTGCGAACGATCTAATTTGATTTCAATTGCATGTTTTCTCTATGAATCCTACTCAATTGCATGATTTTGACTCAAATGTCCATGAGCCCACACTTAGTCCCAGTATCCTATAATAAAGTTATGTATTTATATGCCTGTGATCTCAAGTATGAAAAACATATTTTAAATGATGATGATATTATGACAATGATGATGTTATGAAAGCTATAATGATAATATAATAAAGAGGGTGATGAAAAAACCTAATGTTATGATGATGATAAGGTGGGAATGTCAACCCACATTATGATGAAAGCAAAGTAGATGGACTATTCTGATGGCATGATGTTTTCATGAAAGCTATGATGACCATATATGAAGTATGAAATCATGATTTTAAATGAAGTTTGAACCATATTGAAAGATATGTATATTCATGATTTATGTATTCCGTGGGATATGACTTAGTACCAAGAAGGCTTTGGTAGATTTCATAGTCCCATAACTATGTGCCACCATAGGAATGATGCTCATGTTTTATGCCTTAAAGTTGTGCTATTGGATCCAAATAGGTAAATGTTAGACACTCACCGTACTAGGATAGAGCCCAAAGGGTGGGATCAAATTATGGTTCTCACCGTGCTAGGATAGAGCCTACAGGGTGAAGATTGAGTTTACCTTGACAAAGCAGACTCCTCTTAGCTTGATGTAGAGTAAACATCAAGATTCCATGTAATAGTCCGCATGGTCTTATATGTCGTTTATGGTCCTATTCCTACATATGTAAGCTAAGGTCAAGAATGATTTTATGATGCTACTTCTCATAATTTTTAAATGGCATGCTCATGCATATTGTGTTTGTAACCTATTGTTTATAATTATGCATATTGATATTTATTTTGATGTCCTTTGATTCATGGAATACCTACATACTTAATACATTCTATGTGCTAACGCATACTTCTTTGCCTACATAATCTACCCATATAGGGATGGACAACGAGAAGAATATTCCATATTGAGGCGAGCATTCAGATTCCTAAGCTTGAAGACTAGATTGATAAGTTCCCATGCTTCGGGAACAAGCCTTATGATATTTCTTTTATGTTGAAACTTTAGTACTTTTATTCTTATGATGTATGTTTTGAGGGTGAGCTATGTGTTAGTCCCCGTCAAGATCTATGATGTAGAGGCATGATTTGGACCTTAATAGGTTGATGTATATTCCCTTTTTGGGAACTATGATACTCTTTCACTTTATGTACTTCAGCTTGCTTATTCTCTTGTATGCTTATTATACCTTATGAATGCTTACGATATGAGTACGAGGCTTGGATGGGATGCCTTCAGGTGTCACATTCATCATGTCACAGCGAGTCCCTAGGTCCAGGTCATGACACTAAATGTTGTAAAAAATGGAGCACAAATCTTGGACCTTTAACACACGGATGTTAATAATATAGCTCGTAGCTGAACTCAGATAGTTGACTCCGTCAAAGGAGGCTGAGTAGTAAATAGTAGGGGATACAAATCCTAGACCTCTAACCACGGGTGAACTCTCCCCAAAGATATAACACGATTTAATAGGCAAAACAAGTCATCTCTGAAGCCTAGTAAACTCTAATGAGCGATAAAAATGTCTCAATAAAATAAAGTGGGGATGTAGAAGATAGTAGGGCCTCAGGTCAAGTCACTGCCTATCTAAGGCTCAAAGTAATCACACTCCAGACTGCTATATCAATCTACAAGGACCTACGCTTCTCAAGTCATATCGGGTGGAAATATAATCAACCTACTAGCCCTAAACAATGCAGGGCTATGACATCACTAGTCTAAACCTAGACTAAGGCCAACATACTTCAATATATCACAATCTCAACCACAAACTTCAATATATATCACAATCTCAGTCATAAGCTTCAATACATCACAATCTCAACTATACACAAATTATCAACAAGCGTAGATGATCAAACTATATAGTGAAAGTATCCGCCGACCCCAAAATCAATCAAACAAAAATTCATAGTATGCATGGCATATCCAACTAACTCCTCGCCCAATATTCATGCAATTCCATCAATATTCATGCATTCAAACTCAATCTAAAAAAAGAGAAGTTGTAGCCTATCTGTAGGTTGAACACATGTGCTCTAACCTATTTCACTGGTGTTTTCCCTTTACGAATAGACTCGAAATGTTGCCAAATATCAAAAAGAGATTCAGAACGCTATACCAATCATTAAAACATTAAAATTGTGAGTAATGAAAATGGACCGATTTTGGGGTGAAAAAGGGGATATGTAGGACCCGCATTCAAAATTCTGGAACTAACCCTGAAAACTTAGTCCTAGGCAGCTCCCTGAACTTATGACCTAACATGGGACACAATTCAGAGCTCGAAAAAACCCCAATGCCAACAAACACGAAATCTCAAGTTTTAACTTAAAACACAACTATGGCAGGAACAAATTTTTTAAGGAAATTTACCGCAATGAAGCTCCTTTGACTGAAACTAATTACACCAAGATTATCACCATGAAAACCCCACAAATTAGGATTTGAATCACCCAATTCAGACCTATATTGACCAAGATATGATTTTCAAAAAATTCCTCAAATTCCAATTCAAAAATGGACAATACAACAACTAAAATTGAAAAAATCACCTCCAACAAAGCTCCTAAGTCACTTTTCGATCCTACCAACGCGTTCCTCATAAAAAATCCTACAATTTAGTCCCAAGAACCACTCAATTCAGACTTGAAATGCCTTAGAAATCAACTTCCTAAGTTTCCCAAAAGATCAGCTAAAAAACATCAGAACCAACAACAAAAACTCAAAATTTATCTCAAACGGGGCACCAAATATCAATTCCGACACTGCCAGGGCGTTCTCCTCAAAATTTCATGCGAAATGGGCTTTTGAATTGCTTAATTTGAGCTCAATATGAAGAATAAATTGTCACATGAAGATGGAACCAAGTGCTGAAAATGCTAGCTTTATAGAGGTGGGGGGCACCAGATACGACGCACCAGTGCACTAGCGGATTATTTCCATTTTAAAATCTCTATAGGGGTGTTCGAGATTTGATTTAAATGACCAAGTACAACATATGAGTTCGATCCATTAAGTTCTTTTTTTTTTCAGAAAAGAAACGAGAGAAAAGAAAACATCTTTGATTACGATTACAAGGAATAATCTCAAATAGACCAAGATCCAATTTCGGGTCATTTCTTGGTGAACATGATTTGCCATAATCTCTTTGATTCCTTCATTTATGTACCAGAATAGAGAGAGATTTGGTAGAAAAGTGGAAGAGACCTTTTTGTATATGATAATCAAAGGGAGTGGGAAAGCTGCAGTAATTCGATTCATTTGGAATCTCCTACACACAAACGAACTATACTACCCCACCAAATTAGACATTTCAAATTCAATGGCACAATTGAAATTTTCACATGAGGTCGTTACGACTAAATGTGGGTTCCACTCCCAAGGCCATTTTAAATCAAATTCCACCGAGGGCTTTGGAACTAAATGAAAGGTCGTTCCAGACCGAACCCGACGTTCTGGAGCTTACCCTGCCGTCAAAATTTCCATTTGGGCGCGTTTTCCATGAATGTTGACCTAGTTTTCAAGACTAAAACACTCCAAATGATTCAAACTTATACCAAAAGCCTTGGGACTTGAGTCAACCACATTGCTAGCCTAATTTGATCATTCCGGAGCTGGTGTAACTTTTAAAATTCTGTTTTAAGGCTGTTTATCTATATTTTAGTTCAAAATCAACTTTTCAAATTATAAAGGTCTTCAACAAATAAAAAACTACACAACATTTAAATGAACAACCAAACGACCAAGCTATCCATGCTAGCAAATCGCGACAAAAAAAAAGCTGCACAGTGCTCCGGAGGGTCATTAGAGTACCATTTATACAATCCCCCATATTTTGGGCAGTGCAGTGAGCAGCAGAAATTCTAAATTCCGGGACAGCAGCTGAGTCGATATGAATACTTGTGTACTTCATCTGCTGCCTGCTTGTGTCGTCTCTCCTCAATTGCAATTACAAACCAGGAGGAAGCAATTAAACTTTCCTTCTATCTGGGAAAAATCCATCTTGAGATCTCTACCGATTGTACCCTCTGCTTCTGCTACTTCTTTCCCACCTGCTGAATATCCAGGTAAGTAGCTATAGTATCACTATGTTGATTGTAGCTTTCAAGTCAGTGAAGTCGCTTAACCATATACTAAGATGAAACACATTCTTTTTTTTTTTATCCTTTAATATTTGTGCTATGCATTTACTTCATGCTTCGTGTTAGATTCTTGAATAACTTTTCTTGAGTGTTGGATTTCGTCCGTAAGTTTAGCTGTGTGTCCATCTACGTATGAGATATCCAGGGGAATTTAGCTGTAATTTACTCTGACACCCAACAAATACATCTCGATTATAAGCTTAATCAAAGAAGCTAAAAGTTTCTTGGTGTCAAAGTGAAAGGCTTTCGGTGCAAATAAGTTTTAGGTATCTGAAAAGAGAAGCAAGAAAATTAAGAAGAGAGAGAAGGCCTGACTTGATTCTAGTAATATGGACCTAAGTTGCATGGACTCTTTACTTTCAATGCCACAACCATGTCGGATTCTCCGAAAATACACTATTTTTGGTGAATCCAACACGCAGCCCACTGACACTTTTGAAGAGTCCGAGCAATATTGATATGGACCTAAGTCCAATCATTTGGGGCAATAAGACTGAAGTCATTTCAGAAGATACTACTGATTCACTTATGGAATTAGACCTTGTTGCCATCGAAGTCACAACAAACAACAAGGTCATTAAATACGAGTCACTGCTTTTGGTGGTGCAAGAAGATAATCAACTAATTTGTTCCATAGCTCGTGAAGAGGATGCAATGACAATTATCTGCCCAAAGAATCAAGGAGACAGTTGCAATTACAAAGGAAGAACCAATTATAGGACAGGATTTTCAGCTGATTTTTACAGGGGAATTTTTTTTCTGGAAGATTTAGAAGAGCTTCAAAGAGTGCAAGCATAAATGGAGACTTCTTTATGGGTTCATAAAAATGTATTCTCTCTGAGCAGGCAGTATGATATCGAATTCCAGGGCCACAAACACTATGTTTAAACTATACATGAAGATTGATAAGAGAGGGCAGGAACATGCTCGATGATTTCAAATTGCTTAAGGAATTGAAACTGACTGATCCACTACTTACAGTTTGGGGAAGGGGGATGGGAGGTAGGGAGTGGAGGGGTGGGGGTGCGCTACACATGGTTCAAAGGTTTTACTTTTGATGAATTGATGCATTCTTATTTCTCTTCTGATGGGATGAAGAATTTAGAATGATAAAACAGGAGATTATGCTAAGAATAATTTCTGATCATGTTCAATTACAACTTATGTGGTGAGTGAGAGAAATCAGGATTTTACTTCAAATTTGAGAACTGGTGGATGGTGGTGGAATGATTTTTTGACAAAGTAAAGAATTTGTGGTCAAACTTTCAGGTTATAGCAGACCAGATTTTATTTTGTCAAAATAGTTGCAGTTATTAAAAGGGAAACTGAAAAAAACTGATTTTGGTACTTTGGAACACAGGAAAAATGAGCTATTAGCAAAGATGGCACACTTGGACAGGGACGATGAGCACAAGACATTACAAGAGTAGGAATGGATTAATAGGGCTTGTTTACAAATAGAGTTGAAGGATATTGCTAAATATGAAGGACTGACTTGGAGACAAAGATCATGGTTATTATGGTTGAAACAAGGGGATAGAAATACCAAATTCTTTCCTACAGTGGAAATGCTCACAAGATACAATCACATTGGGAAATTTACTGGTTGATGGGAATATCAAGGAAGGTCACACGGAGATAAAACAAGACATTTTCCATTTCTACCAGATGTAGTTTTCAGAAGGAGAGGATTGGAAGTCAGGTATAATATGGACACCCACAAGTAATCTTGAGGGAAGAAGTATGGCTCCTAAGACTTTTGAAGAAGAAGAAATGCTAGAAATTACCAAGCAATGTGCAAGTGATAAAGCTCCAAGACTGGATGAATTCTCTATGGTTTTCTGGTAAAACTGCTGATTGATTGTCAAAGAGGATATTACGAAGGGTCTGGATCTCTTCCACCGTCAGGAAAACTCTGAGAATCTGCAAGACCACCTTTATTGCGTTGGTTCCTCAAAGAACGATGTTGTGTAATTGAGACACTGTAGACCATATGCTTGATTAGTAGTTTCTATAAGATCATTTCGAAACTTCTGGCAGAGACTCAAAAGGGTGATTTACAAGTTAGTGGATCATTCACAATAACGTTTATTAGAAGAAGACAAATCATGGATGCATCATTTATTGCAAATGAATGTCTTGATAACAGGAAGGGGAGCCTTAGAGTAACTAGTAAAGTTGTTGACATGTGATCAGGAGGTCATAGGTTTAAGCCTTGGAAATTGTCTCTGGCAGAAATGCAAGGTAAGACTGCATAAAATTGACCCTTGTGGTCGGGCCTTTCCCCAGACACTGTGCATAGCGGGAGTTTTAGTGCACCAGGTTGTCCTTTTATTTTAATGTCTTGATACCAGATTGGCACGTGATATTCATGGTGTTTTATGTAAGGTTGCTATTGAGAAGGCATATAATCATGTTAGGGGAGAATTTTTAGTTAACATTTTCAGATATATGGGATTTGGAAGAATGTGGGTTAACTGGATATCTTTATGTATACCTTCTGTTTGGTTTTCAATCCCTGTTAATAGCATGCCCGTGGGTTCTTTTGCAGCTCAAAAGGATTTATGGTAAGGAGATCCTATCTCTCATTTCCTATTCATCTTGGTCATGGAATATTTTTCCAAAATGGTCAAGACTGTTCGCATAAATGTTTGCGCAAGGGGATTCAAGGTTCACAGCGAGAATATCTTGGAAGCCCCATACTTTCTGTATGCTGCCAGCACTCTTTTTATGTGTGATGCTGAGGAAGAACAAATTAATAACTTGAGGTTGATTGTTGGTGATTTTTCGGGAGTTTCTGGGTTACCAACAGGAGAAAGAACCACTTATTTCCAGTTAAGATGGTTCCAACTGCTATGAGTTGAGCTTTAGGTTACCAGGTAAGTTGGCTGCGTACCATTTGCTTGGGATTAGCACTGTGAACAAGAGATAGCGCTGATAGAATATCGCAAGGGGTCTTGGAAAAATGTGAGAAAACGCTAGCAAGTTGAGAAATATTTATTTTTGGGGGCAGAATGATGCTGATCAATAGTGTTTTTGATTCTTTCCCAACTTATGTTATGTCTTTATTTCTCTATGCCAATTAAGATTGAGAAAAGGATTTACAACTAAGAAGATCTTTTTTTTGGGCAAGGAAGTAAGGAGAAGAAATCATTTAATCTGGTAAGATGGAACACACTGGTAATAAACAAGAAGGATGGAGGAATGGGAAGGTTAATAAACTGAAGGCTTGCTAATGAAATGACTATGGAGATGAACACAGAGGTGGAAGCTTTGAGGGTTGGGGTAAGCAATAATAAATATGGAATTGAGGGACAATGGTGCACTAACGAAGTCAGAAGTAGGCATGGATTATCCTTATGGAAAGGTATCAGATCTTTATGTCCTGGTTTCATGAGCAAGACAACAACAGTGGGAAATGGAAGGAACACCTGTTTTTGGGACAATTGGTTTGGGCATGGCCCTTTGAAGGTTTATTTCCAGATTTACTTGCATTGGCCACTAGTGCGTCATCAATATTGGCAGATTGCAGACATAATGGGGGCTGGGACATAATTTTTAGAAGGAATTTTAGAAGGATTCCTTTCAACAAGTCGCTTATTTTAAAAGATAGTTTAAAATGGAAGCTAAAAGCAAAGGGCATTTTACTGTCAAGTCATGTTAGAGATCTCTAACAAGGATGGAATGCCAGTTTGAACCTTGGCCACGGAAACAAATATGGAAATTTAAAGCACCATACAAGATTTCTTGCTTTACATGGATGGTGAGCAAAAAGCATGTCTCATGTATGAGAACTTTCAAAAGAGAGGAGTTACACTGTGCAGCAGATGTTTCTTATGGTGAAAACAAGTTGAGTTTGTTAGCCATTTACTTTTGCAGTGTTGCCACTGTTCAGAACTGAATTTTTTTTTAACGCAATTGGCATGCAGTGGGTTATGGATACCACTGAACTGTTGAAGTGTTAAACCAGAAAAGGGCTGTCAAGAAAGAAGAAGAATCAGTGGAATAGGATACCTGCTGCATTTAGTGGACGGTTTGTTGGTTTGGATTGAAAGAAATAGAAGATACTTCGAGGACTCAGCAAACAACACTCGGAAGTGGAAATCAAATTGTATGGGCTTTGTTTTGTTGTTGGTGCAGAATGGAACATGTAGAGGAGGCTGAATCTATTCTTGAGTTGTCAGAATCACTACAGGCCTAGTCAGGGCTGTACTTCTGTCTGATGCGTTATTACTATTATTTCTTTTATGCAATTACCATTGCACATTCTTAGTGCTGATTCATTGTAAAATATCTTCTTCTTACCTTCTCAAAAAAGAAAAAATATTTAGGTATTTGAAACTACAGAAAAGTATAATTTGTAATTTTTTTGGTTGAAAATATTTTTAAAAACTTGTAGTCAAAGAAAAACTATATAGTTCTGAAATATTATTAGGGACAATCTTGTTGGGGCTGACAGAATATATATGAAATAAATGCTCAGTAGCTCAAATAGCTTTTCAGCAATTGGATATTTGTTTGCCGATTTATTCCTCTTGAGAAGCCAACCAAACAAAGAACAAGTAATAGTCAAAAGTCCAGTTAGTTATTAGAGGCTAAGCAAAGTTGAATAAGTGCTAAAGCCAACGGGAACATATTTGAGCTCAATCAGATTCTTTTGGTATTTTGAAGCAGCTGAGAACACTTGATAAAGCTTGGGATTCTTCTTTTCTTTTCATCTCCTATGTCATTTATTTTTCCAAGCTAATCCAGAAATATCACCTGGGACAAGGCCAAAGCGGAACAGGCAGATAGCAGGGATAGATCAGGAAGAATTACAAGATCCAGCTATTCTAGCAGACCCTGATAGTTGTTTTTGTGAGTTTAAAGGAGTACAGATACACCATAAGATATATGATGCAGAATCAGTTGCTAAAAACTTGTCAGAAGAAGGAACTAGTTCTCGACCTCCTTCTGTTAATAAAAGAGTGATTTTTCCTATGATTTTATTACATGGCTTTGGTGCCTCCATTTTTTCATGGAATCGAGCTATGAAGCCCTTGGCACAAATAACTGGGAGTAAAGTTCTGGCCTTTGACAGACCAGCCTTTGGGTTGACGGCAAGGCTGGATCAAGTCAACCATTCATCTCAGGGAAGTGAAGACACAAGACCTCTTAATCCATACTCCATGATATTCGCGGTGTTGGCCACTCTATACTTCATTGACTTCTTAGCAGCTGAGAAGGCAATTCTAGTGGGGTAAGTTCTATTCAAAGTTACTTTGATTTTTCTTGGATGACAAAATCTGAATTTGAATATTTCCATTATGAACAGTTATGGATTTACATATTTTGACTTATCCAAAAAACTGATTTGGCTTTATTTAGCTTGAAATTATTTTAGTGAAATAGCATTCTTATATTTATATATTCGTTTTGCATGCCAAGACAACGATTTCTGCTACCCCAAAAATAAAAGAAATGTGAAAGAACGAGAATGGTGAAAATGAAGTTTGACGAAAATCAGATGTGTTTCCAAATGAATGAATGGCCTACTCTAGGATGAACTTTTAGGTGATAAGAATTCAGTGTTTTCTGTCATTATATACATTACCTAACTCTCTCTTTTATGTTTAAAAAAATCTATCAGCTTTGTTACTCTTTATGAATGGACTGATTAGAATTATATTCCTAATAATTTACTGCAAACTATAGAAAGTGTCGTAATTTGGTCAAGACGAAGTAGATATGTTATTCCCAGTGAGAGGATAAAGTGGTTCAAGTTGTCCTTTGCTTGTAGTATTTCCTTCCTTCCCTTTGTTCTTCCTATTTGATTTATCAAAGATGAGACTTTTCTTGGTAACTAATGAGATATACCAGACACTCAGCTGGTTCCATTGTAGCAGTTGAAGCATATTTTGAAGCACCTGAGAAAATTGCTGCCCTGATACTTGTTGCCCCTGCAATTCTAGCACCCCTGAATTTAGGGCCTGTAGCGAAGGACAATTCAAGTGGAAAAAGTAACCAGACTGAAGGCGAGGACTTGGAAGTGAAATCTAAAGAGAATTGGTTTACTACGGTTTTCAACATTTTGTCAAAGGTATCTCAATATCTTGGACAAGCAATAATGCGTTTGGTGAGAGTGATGGGAGACATGATAAACTCTTTATATAAGAAAGCTTTATCTGCGTTCTTGCGTTCTGCCATTGGTATTATGTTGGTATGTACTCTATTTTGGATCTTCTAATCTATTTATTGAACCTAAATTTGCCTTTCTGAAAATTTACATCGTGCAGCCTTGTGAAATTGAAATTAGGTCTATATTTTATTAGTTCAAATTTTTGAAAATTGGTTTTTGAGTGAGAAATCCTCCTGGATATTTTCTTGAAGAAGTCAAACAAGAAGGTGAGATGAGTTATAGGCATAGTGCAAGTCCATGGAACATGTCAGCTACTTTTGGGTTAGCGGCTCTATTACTTTTTTGATCTTTCTGACATTTATTTGAGGATAAATTTGAGATATTCATGTTTTCAGAAATAGATGGAAGAAGTCTTATCAGTTCTTATTAGTCGTTTGCAACATAAACATAATGAGAAATATTTGTCACCACTCTATAAAACTTGTTTAAAATGGGTACCTATGACTTAATCATTTCTTTCAGGTAAGAATGATAATTGATAAGTTCGGCATAGCTGCTGTTAGGAATGCTTGGTATGATCCTAAACAAGTTGATGATCATGTCTTGCAAGGCTATACAAAGGTGATTCCTTGAGAGCTATTTGTTTCCAATTAAATGATGGGCTTGGTTTTTTCTTTTGGGCTTGTATTTTGATTTTTCAGGTATGCAACCTGGTTTAATTGTGTATTGTTGTCATCTTTACTCTTTAATATCTGCAGCCTCTCAGAGTGAAAGATTGGGATTGGGCTCTGGTGGAGTATACTGTGGCTATGCTTACAGATTCTGCATCTGAATCAAAACCACCACTGTCGAAGAGACTAAGCGAAATCTCATGTCCTGGTTAGAAAATCATCTGTATGGCAGCAAATTGAATTGTTAACTAAAAGGAAACGTTAGATTTTATAATAATTAATAGAAAAGAAATCAAGATTTTAAGTGAATATGAAGTACTGAAAAAACAATTTTGCTACATGACCAACATCTCTTGACTACAAAATAACCTTCGAGTGCACCATTCTTTTCTGGGCTACTCCTGTATACTGGAAAAGTGTATCATATGCTTTACTTCTGTCATGTTCTTTCTACATTGTTGGATTCTTTATAATGCTGTTCTAAGAAAGACATTATGATAAAGTTGCATGATAAACAATAGACTCTAGTTACACAATGAATATACAAACTTTCTAATGCTGTTTTTTCTCTTTTATGTGCAAATTGAGTTCCAGTTCTGATTATCACGGGTGACAGCGACCGGCTTGTTCCGCCATGGAACTCTGAAAGACTTTCACGGGCCATTCCTGGATCTTGTCTTGAAATAATCAAGAATTGTGGCCACTTGCCCCATGAAGAAAAGGTTGACGAATTTGTATCCATTGTTGACAGATTCCTTGAAAGAGCTTTTGGGGTGCTAAAAGAGTCTCATCTGCAACCAGCAACTTGAGATTGATACTTTTTCTAGTTCAACTTGGCCAGGATTGACAAGTGACATCTATTGGTGAGCATTAAGTTTGACATTGGAAAGTGAATATATAGGAAAGCATTAAGCTGTTCGTACACAATCCTACAAACATCTATCAATGCATTCTATGATATAACGTAGGTAGCTTATAGTTTAAATGAACATTGATTTCTTTGATCACCCTTGAAACTAGGACAAAGTTCTTTAATGTAAATGTAATACACCATGTATCTTGAGAGTTGTAAAATTACACTTCAGTTTATTTCAGAGCAGCTGAAATCTCTGTTGTTTAACAAGAAGCTCGAGATTTGCAGATAGAAACTGAAACAATATGCAGATTTTTGTGATAGCCTCATTGTACTCATCGTAATTAAGTAGAGGGTATTCCATCTTCAGACAAGGGGATCAAGAGATATGGTGAGAGAGGGATCCTGTAAACCACGAGGCAGATCAAAACCAGACATGAAATCATCTCCAAATATCATAGCACCAGCTGCTAATGCCCCTGCACCTACTCCCATTCCAAAACCAGGTCTTGCATTTCGTGCTGCTGAAGTTCCAGTTTGTGGCATGTTTAAATAACTAGGCGGCATATTATCTGTTCTTGGGAGGAAAGTTGGAATAAAGCCAACATTAGCAGGTGGAGGTGGAGGTGGTGGTGGAGTATGTGGCAGATAGCTTGGTCCTGCTGCTGGTGTGTAGCTCGGTCCTGCCACCGGTGGATGTGAATAATTTGTAGAATACGGCACTGGATGTGCATATTGGCAATTTGGCTGTGGTTGGTTCTCCAGCATTTGAGATGGGGTTAAAGATTGTTCTTGGGGATATGCTGATGCAGGTTTATATCCATTAGCCATGTTGAAGCCACTGCTGTTATCGGCAAGCTTAAATCCCTCCTTTTCACCTAGTTTTAAATGAGATGTGAAAAATGGAAAATTCTCAGTCAAGACATGCAAGAGTATGATTCTTGGTCCAGAGTAGTATTTTAATCAATATAAGCTAGTGTCTTTTCTCTAAGATTCTGTTTCATAGACAGAGAAGATGAATAACTACATAAATCATAGAGTCTAAAGGAACAGAGAGCAGCACAGGTTTGTACCTGGTTGTGAACTGGGTTCTTCTCTTTCCTCTGAAATTCTGATAGAGACATCAATAAATCCCTGTGGTTTATTCGAGTTCTTTTTCCGCAATTGAAAGCTCCCAACTTCTTCAAACGGCTTTGAAACCTCAGAGTTGTTATTGTACTTGTCCAGAAATTCTTTCAAAAGCACAGTAGCTGTTCCCATGAGTTTTTCTCGAAGAAAAATGGGCTCTCTACTGTAAACTTCAACATGGAGGTCCAAATCCTGGAGAGAAGTATCAACCAACATTGAGAATTTGGTTTTCCAAACAGGATTTGCATTGCCTGAAGAATCAATCTTGGAACAGTACTTATTGTTTGGATCAATCCATCCAACAGCATACCATTGAAGCTTCCATAAAGCTGATGTTCGTCGGAGTTCCCTGGCGGAAATCAGGCAGATTTCAATCCATATTTTACCCATTTCAGGGAAAAAGATTTCAGCTTGATTGATAGAAATGGTGATAGAATTTGTGTCCTTCAAAGGTTCTTTTCTCGATAAAAGTGCAAAGCTGTTTTGCATCATATTAAGACTACTACCTTACTTTTATGCAAAGGAAATTACTTTTATATTAGATACCTTTTTCCACATATTATGACTCACAAGTCAATTAGAAGGGGACAGGAATCAGAACAATAGTCAAAAGTTTGCAACATGATAATGTTGAAAAATGAACTTACGGTACGAGAAAGTAATTTATCCACCAGTTTTACGCATTACTGCAATTATAATATTGCTCTCCAAAGAAATTTATACTGTAAAACATATATCCCAAAGGTGTGAATTAGAGTACCACCTATACTTTGTTATGTATTGAAACCAAAATTTCTGGCATCACAGTTATGGTATTACAGGGCAAGTGACTGATCAGAAGGTGATTTGAGATAGATGGATCAACTACTCAAAGTAATGAGGAGTACATTAACACTACAGGTGAGGCAGAATCATCAAGTAAAACACCAGAACAGGTGGAGGAATCAGAAGATATATTCCAGCATGCTCCGGATATTGAGGATGGTGAAGGGATGGAATATAGCATAGTACATGTAAGCAAGGCTGGAGATCTCTCTCCTAGACACACAAACAACCTCAAAGCCAAGCGAGAGAGATCAATTATATCTCTACACGTAAAAATAAGGAGTAATAAGGGAAGGGCCATCAATTCTGATCAATAATAGATAAGGCCTTATTCTAGAATATTAGGTCAGTTAACACCCAAAATGCATTTGGGAGGTTGATGGATCTTAATAGAAAACACCATTATTCTTTTATAGCTCTAATAGAACCTTTTCAGGCTCCAGCTGAGCTAGATCATTATAAAAGAAGATTAGGTTTTGACAATGCCATGGCCAATTCTTCAGGAAAGATATGGATTTTTTGAAAGCATGAGTGGAGAGGGAATGTGGTCATTGACTCATCACAACATGTCACAATGAAATTCATCAACTGTGACAAGTGCTTTTTCATCACTTTTGTGTATGCTAGGTGTGACTCATTGGAGAGACTAGAGCTATGGGAAGATTTAGAGGGCCTGGATACTTTAAATCACCCATGGATTGTTGGTGGAGACTTCAATGTCATACTAAATGAGGAAGAGAAGCTGGGCGGTTTGGAGTTTACTCAAAAAGAGGCAATTGATTTTGCCCAGTGTATTAGTACTTGTGCCTTATCAGAAGTTAGATTTTCAGGGAGTAAGTACACTTGGTGGAATGGGGGAATCAATGATGATTGCATTTTTAAGAGGCTTGACAGAATCTTAGTTAATGATGCTTTTTTGGGAGTGTTCCCTAGCAGTGAGTTGCTACATCCTTTTCAGACAAGGATCGGACCATGCACCTTTACATTTCTTATATAGATTAGATGGTGGTAATATCATTAAACCATTTAAATTCCTCAATTTTAGATGAAACCACAAGAAGTTTTATGAAGTTGTGGAACAAAACTGGCATGTTGATTTTACAGGGAGTCTTTTTATGGTACTGCATGCAAAGTTGAAGAGAGTCAAAACTGCCTTGTCTACTTGGAGTAGAGAGGAGTTTGGCAACATCTTCATAAAAAAAGACACCATGAAGGACATTATCCAAGTCAAGGAAGCCCAATTGGAAGTAGATCCTTCTTCGGAAAATAGAGCCCAACTGGGTAAAGCAGAAGCTGATCTTAAAATATACTTAAAATTGAGGAGTTTTGGATGCAAATATCAGGGATGAGATGGTTTGTTCAAGGTGACAGAGACACAATTTTTTTTCATTCCTATGTGCAAGGTAGAAGGAAGAAGCTGTAGTTGAATGAAATTGTTGATGAACAATGAGAAATTTTAAATACATCTGTAGACATAAGAAGGAAAACTGTAGATTTCTTCATGTCCCAATTTACTGAAGATAACCTGTGTCAAGATTTCTGAATGTTAGACCATATTCCTAAGCTAATTACAGAGGAGGAAAATAGGGCCATGATTAAGCTCCTAGAGGAAGAAGAGGTGAAGAATGCAATTTTTGAACTCAGTGACGACAGTGCCACTGCCCTGATAGATTCTCAGGCCATTTTTTCCAGAAATGTTGGGGTACTGTTAAGAATGATGTTACTACTGTGGTGAGGGTTTTTTTTGTGAGCATGAACTACCAAGGTATGTTACCCACACTAACCTAGTCTTGCTCCCAAAGAAAGAGTTTCCTAGATCATTCTTGGATCTTAGACCAATAAGTATGAGTTGTTTCATCAATAAGGTCATTTCTAGGGTGGTCCATGATAGAATGGTTGGAGCATTGCCTAAGCTCATCTCTCAACACCAATCTTGTTTTTTCAAAGGGAGGAGCATCATTGAAAATGTCTTGCTAGCTCAGGAGATCATCAGGGATATCAATAGGAGAAATAAGTTCACTAATGTTGTGTTTAAACTTGATATAACAAAGTCCTATGATAGGGTCTCCTGGATTTATCTGACAAAGGTATTAAGAAAGTTTGACTTTTCTGAGATTATTATTGACATGGTGTGGAGATTACTTGCTAATAATTGGTACTCACTTTTAGTAAATGGATAATCATATGACCTATTTCAATCTTCCAGGGGTTTAAAGCAAGGAGACCCTTTTCCTCCCACCCTGTTCATTATAGCTACTGAGGTACTGTCTAGAGGGCTTAAAAGTCTTCATGGCCATGCTGAATTCAAAGAATATGGGTTTCCAAAATGGAGTCCTCAGATTAATCACTTGGCATATGTTGATGATATTATTCTATTCTGTTCTGGGGAAAGGAAGTCCATAATTAAAATGATGAATATTTTGAGGAATTATGAAGAGGTTTTCTGGTTAGCTGATAAAAAAATCAAAAAGTTTTTTCTATTTTCATGAAAAAACTCCCTTGATTTTCTCAATCAGGCTGAGGAAATTAACAGTTATAAGGCAAGGAGATTTCCCTTTCACATACTTGGGTTGTCCTGTTTTTATGGAAGACCCAAAAATGGTTATTTTGAAGACATTATCAAGAAGGTTTCAAGAAGAATATTGGCTTGGAAAAATACATTTATGTCTTTTGGGGGTAGATTTATTTTGATTAATCATGTTTTGCGGTCAATGTCAATTTATCTTTTATCTACTATGAATCATCCCAAAGGTGTTATCAGAGTTCTACATTAGATATTTGCTAAATTCTTTTGGGGGAACTCAACAACAAAGAGAAGAAAACACTGGGCAAGCTGGGATGATATGTGCTTTCCTATTGAAGAAGGATGTTTAGGTTTCAGATCCCTGATTAATATTAATAGAGCTTTGGTTGCCAAATTGTGGTGGAATTTCAAGACAACCATAGGCTCTCTGTGGAGCACTTTTCTATGGGATAAATACTATAAGAAATTACACCCCATATTTGTCATGAGTAAAGGTGCCTCACAGGTTTGTAGAAATATGACTTCTATTAGAGAAGAAGTGGAACCATTTATATGGTGGCAACTAAAAGCAGATAACTCTAGCTTTTGGTATGACAATTGGACCAAGTTGGGGGCCTTGTACTACACTGAAGGAGATACAACTGAGGAAGAAGACACTGAGGTCAAAGATTTTATCAAGGAGGGCTCATGGGAGGATAATCTCTTAAAGGATGTTATCTCTTTAGAAGTGGAAGAATACATTGTTCATGACATCAAGCCTTGTATAGATGGCACAACAGGCAAAGCTTGGTGGTTGGGTTGTTCCTCTAGAAGATTTACTGTCAAATCTGCTTATCAGCTTTTGAGACATAGAAAGGAGCAAGTAGATTGGGCTAAGATTCTATGGGTGAAAGGCCTCCCTTATAAAATCACATTTTTCTTCTGGAGGGTTTGTAAAAGAAGAGTTCTAACTGATGATATCCTTAGGAATATGGGGATACCAGTGGTGTATAAATTTATATGTTGTGATACTGGCACTGAGGAGACTTTGAACAATCTATTTTTAACAACCCCCATAGCCTTTAAGTTGTGCTGGAAATTTGTTACTTGTGTAGTTTTAAACATAGGGAGTGGTCATATATACACTATAATACTTGATTGGTGGAAGCATACATAAACTCTTAGAGCCAAAGCAGTCTTGTATGCCATTCCAGCTGTTATAATTTGGGAACTATGGAAGAGAAGAAATGCAATCAAGCATGGGAAATCAATCTCTTAATGGAAGCTTCAAAGAAAAAGCCAGAAGTCTATCCAACAGTTGATAAGCACTAAGTTTCCTAACTGGAAAAAGGTACCTATAGCCTGGAATGATAGCTTTGATATCCTATAAAGGTATAAAACTAGCCTTGAAGTTAGTATTATTAGGTGGATGCCTTCACAGACTGGATGACTGAAATGCAACACAGATGGGGCAAGTAGAGAAAATCCAGGTAAGAGTTCCTATGGTTTCTGCATTAGAGAGATCAAAATAGTGATAACATATATGTGGAATCAAACTACTTAGAGGAGACAACTAACACTTTTGCTAAACCCACAACAATGAAAGAATGTGGTACTGGAGACAGACTCCCTTAGTCTGAAATGCATCATACAGAGGGAATGAAAAATACCCTGAGAGATTATAGATCTAATCGAGAAAATTATGAGACTAATGGAGAATGGAGATTTTCAAGTCAAACATGTAGGCAAAGAAGCCAACCAACTTGCAAACTACATTGCAAACACAACCTTTGATAGTGAACCAAAACAAGCATTCAAACAACTTCCTAGCATGGCAAAAAGAATCTTAAACATGGATAAGCAGGGAGTCCCTTCATTGCGAGTAAAGAAAAGGAGAAACACATACAACAACAATCACATCCAATTAATTACAAGGCCTTAATGTTTGCACAGAACAAATACTTACAACAGAGAAGACCAAGGATAAGGTCTGTGCAAATAAATGACATATGTAGCCTATTTAGCTCCCAAAAAATTGTGCAAAACCAGAAAAAGGGGAAGAGTCAGAACCAGGATATCAATCATTGCATGCACCACCATCCAATCCAATTCAAAATCCAACCATCCATTCCGCTTGTTCCAGGCAGCTTTCTGAAGAGAAGAAAAGGGTTAAAAAGAGGTTTGTATAGTATCGAAGGTGAATAAGGTGGGGCTAAACTTACATGGACAAAGATGATGGAGGAGGCCTCATCTCTTCAAAACATGAACTTTTCACTGGAGACGACATCTAAAAACAATAGCTTATGGTCAGGATTCAGCAGATATGACAAGAAATCAAAGGAAAAGGGTCGAAAATTACCTTTTACAGCTGAGGTGAATCACCATAGACGGAAGGTAAAGGTAATTAGAAACCCAAAAGTGAAGGAAGAAGAACAACTTGGTTGGCTCACAATGAAACATCGTAGAAGATGGCGGACAAAGCACTTAGTAAGGGACGAGCCAAAATTAAGAAACTAGCTAGGGTATGTTTTATCTATTGTTAGGTCAGTTTTCTGATCGACCTTTCATCTTCCTTTTGGCGACCCGATTGTAATGGGACTCTTTTAGCCCAACTGATTATTTGAGCTCATAATAAAATGGGTCATTGACCCAAAATTCTATTAAAAAAATAAAAAAAGCATTACGGTATGCGTGTATATAGATATATATATATATAGAGAGAGAGAATATCATATATTTGCTAACATAATATAATTAGTATATATTTACTTATTACATAGATACTAAAATTTTTTTAATCTAAACAAAGCTAAAAGAATGTTTAAAATTCTAAGTGCATTTGGATTTTTTACTTGTTAGATTATGTAAACATTATACTAAATTTCTTATCTTGATTCAAATATCCTTTATGTGATTATTAATTAACAATTTTTTTTCTTTCCAATATGTGGAAAGTGAAAATATGATATAATTAACATGCTCTTTTAAAGAGTCGAAGTCATAATTCTATTATATATAAGTCAAAGTTTAACAGATTATAATTACTAACTTTCTGTACCATAGTTTACCAAACTTGAACTTGCAAAATTTAAGTCATGTAGAATCAATTTGGTATAGTACTCATTCCGATTACGTATTATAAGACAATTGACTAGCTTAACAATGCTCAAGTCAGACACATCTTTAGGTTGCATCCAAAAAGTTTGTTCTTGTCTATCAAAGGGCCAGAGTAATGAAGCAGGCCCACCTAGTCACGGAGCAATAAGTTAGGTGGCAGAATTCATCTATCTAAAAAACAAATAAATCTTGCAAGTAACAGTCCTCGAAGAATCATGGATTTTTCCAACAAGAGAATGTAACAACTTTAACATGCAGATAATGATTATTATGAGGGGGGAAACTCATGCAAAATGTTATTTAGGTTTAGGTTAAAGATATTTCCCTTCACTTCAGTTGTATTCTATCACCATCCAACCCACCAGACCGTGTAGGCACCTGCTCTAACACCTATAACCCTTAGTTCCCAAATAAGTAAATTATGCGAAAAATTTAAGAATTTTTAGATAACTACTGAAGAGGCCATGTAATTACAATTATTGAGTTTAAAGTCCAAAAAATTTGAATTCCAAAAAGTACCTAACATTCCCAAGAAACTAGTCTAAAGAGGTACAAAAGCTCCTAAAAGAATAAGTGATTAAAATAAACAAGATACAACTCCTACCATAAGAGAAAGAGGAGTAAAAGTTGTCGGAGATGATCATTGTTTGCACCTAAGAAACATCATCAATCCTGCAACTAGACTATATTAAATGGTATAGAAAGAATAGTACCAGTACAAACAACACATACTAATAGGAATCATTAGTCAATCCAAAATCCACCACACAATATGAAGTAATTATTCAGAAGAAAGCATTAAATAAAAAAGTGCACCACCCAAATTTTTTATCCACATATTCTTACCATCCTGAATTCCTTGATCGTAACTAGCACACTTGATTCCGATGCCACACCCTAGGATGCTGCCAACTCTACCATTGATAATTCCCTTCCCTTATCATGGTAAAGCTTTCCAAGCCTAACACTTTATCATATCATAACTTAACCCTTCTATCACCAAGAGGAGTCCCCAAATCCACACCACTAACTTTGTCTAACCAACGTACCACTTTCCCTCAATATCTCACGCTAACACCTAATCATGGACTACTTAGCCAACCTCTTGGAAGATTTCAAATCGCTACTATAGTTTCCTAGCCACGATTCTGCTATTTGCTAGAATAATCTAGGTTAAATCTTCCCGATTGTTAGAAATATAAAGAGTAAATATGATTTTCAATACTTTACTTGTGTATAACTACAAAGTACCAAAAATTCTAATTGTATTAGTGATGTGCTACCGAAATGCAACACTTTTGATGCTTAAAACTTAGAATTTTGTGTGTTCTCAAAGCGATGTTAGTAGGTTTGATTTGTGTTTGTTTTTAAGGATTTCAGTATTGACATGATTTTTGGACAAAGTGCGGTGAAACAATAGAATTTGATGGTCCACAAAACCCTTTATGGGTTGTGAAAAGGTTCACGAGCCATAGAAGGGGTCTCGTGTCAAATTCCAGTGAAGGGTAAATTTCTAAAGCAAACTCTACGATAGAAGAAGATGACTCATAGAACGATCCACAAGTCATAGAGTATGTTCGTGCCTGAGGATAAAAAAGTGGAGAAGTTCTGAAAAAGTTATCAGACGAAACCTTTTATGGGTCATAGAATCTTACAAGGCCCATGAATAGGTCTCTTAGAAGTAGCCTCTAGATTTCAGTTTCAATCAACGAAACCTTGATATATGAGCCGTAGAGTGAAGCATGAGCCGTGAACCTATTCGTAGATGGTGCCGACATAGTTTTTCTATTCCATTTTGATTTTGTATTTTATACATTATAAAAATATTTTTAGGTTAATTTTCATAAAGTTTCCAGCAATCATGAAGTTTGAACAAGGTTTTAGAGGATACACTTAGGATTTATCATATTCGAAGAGAAAAAACATTAGTGTGTTTTTTATTCAACCTTGTGATTCTAATTGAGGAGTTGGATTTCATATTCTTAATTCATCTGTGTAAGTGCCCAATTATGTTTCTCTACTTCATAATTTCTTCATTTATACTGATCATTATAGCTAAATCCACAACTAAAGTTGTGGGAACCATGAAGAACTAACTAGGTAAAATTGGATATTTTGTAAGTCTTGGAAGGTGTGTTAGGTTGTACTAATTAATTCTCTTCACTTTAACTATTTTTTAATGGAGGCCAATGTTAGAACTCGCCTAGTGTTACTTGCCGGATCAAGGAAGTAATGAATAAGAAAAGAGGTAATTAATAGGATTCAATTGAGATATTCTCATCTAATCAACCAAACCGGATCAAGGGAGGTTGTATTGGGATAAAATCAAGGGTTAGTAATGCCACATCATAGAGATGGATCAAATTCCAGGATGAAATTTACCTATTCGCTGGATCAAAGGTTTAGGTGGACCTAATTTACTATCCTACACCTACTCACTGGAAACAGTTGCATTTACCCGATAATACCCAGTTAGGGATTCATGGGGAACATATCACCTACATTCATTTAGTTTAGTTAAGTTTACTTTACCAAAACCCCTCCTTTCCTAGAAGATAAGTAGGTTAATCATTCCCGACTTGCATTGAATTAATCCTTGAGTCTACCATATTCCATAAAGGATCGACCCTAACCCCGGTTAGGTTAATTACTTTACAGCAACCACTTTACCTCAAAAGAAGGTGTGGCTTGAGTGACATCAAGTATTTTGACACCGTTGTCAGGGAATACAACTATACTTGGTTAATTCAAGTAATTTTAAGGGATTAGCTCTTATCTCTCTTATTTTACGTTATTTTGTTGTTTTTGTTTCTTTTAAGAATTAAGTATAGCTAAGAATGGTTCGGGATGAGCTGGAACACGTGGAAGATGAGGAGGAACCAGAGGCTCCAATTGAAGAAAGGTTAGGTGTCGACACTTTGGAGGTAGTACTGATGAACTTTGAAAGTGACAGCATCCGAAACTATGATAAAATAGTATAGACTCTAGAAGTGTCTAGTATGCTCTGGCGACAAGCTAAGCTGGAGTTGGACATAAAAATTAGGACTTGTTGCCCAAAAACCCTCCATAGAAGATCCACCAGTGTTAGAACTAAATGTCCTTCCGACCCATCTGAGATACGTGTTCCTGTGTGCTGACGACACATTGTCGGTCATAGTGGAATCGAACCTAATGGATGAATAGTAAAGGGCATTAGTCGCAGTGCTATAACCGTTTAAGAGGGTTATAGGATGGAAAATAACAGACATCATCAGTATTCCACCGGGGGTATGCACTCATAAGATCCAACTGGTCAAAGGTTACAAGTCGAGTGTTGAACACTAAAGACACCTCAACCCACCCATGCAGGAGGTCGTACGCAAGGAAATCATCAAATGGTTGGACACATATGTAATATACCCAATAGCAGATAATGAATGGGTAAGTCTGGTCTAATGTGTTCCAAAGAAGGGAGGTATCACTGTGGTCCCTAACGCGGGAAACAAATTGATCCCCGTGCGACCAATCACAAGATGGAGGGTATGTATGTACTACAGGGAACTCAGTGCTTCGACAGATAAATATCACTTCCCTATGTTGTGTATGGACCAAATGTTAGATCGGTTGACTGGAAATAGCTGGTTTTGCTTCCTCAATGGTTACTTAGGATACAATCAGATCTCTATCACTACAGAAGACCAAGAGAAGACCACATTTACATGCCCTTACGAGACATTCATATTCAGGAGGATGCCATTTGGGCTGTGCAATGTACTAGCCACATTCCAGAGATGTATGATGCCCATCTTCTCAAACATGGTGGAAAACACAATTGAAGTATTCATGGATGACTTTAGTGTGGTGGGAAACTCATTCGAAAATTGTTTGAAGAATTTGTAGGCTGTGCTACAGAGGTGTGAAAAATGCCATCTGGTTTTGAACTAGGAGAAGTGTCACTTTATGGTAAAAGAATGCATCGTGTTAGGGGATAATTTCTAGAAAGGGTATTGAAGTAGACAAAGCCAAGATTGAGGTGATTGAGAAGCTTTCCCCACCTATCTCTATTAAAGGGGTAAGAAGTTTTCTGGGACATGCAGGGCTCTACCGGCGCTTCATAAAAGATTTCTCAAAGATTGCACACCCTTTGTGCAAATTTCTTGAAAAGAAGACCAAGTTCGTGTTTGATGATGCATGCCATAGAGAATTTGAAGTCTTGAAACAGAGGTTGACATCAACCCATATTATTATTACTCCAGACTGGTTGAAGCCATTCAAAGTCATATGCTCCAGACTGGATTTATCTTTTACTTATTATTAATAGCTTTTCAGGTTTTTTAAGAGAGAGAAGAAATGAGAGAAGTGAGGACATGAATAGACAAAAGAGAGGACAAAACGAAACAATAGAGAGAGAACATTGAGAATCAAATATTTATGATTATTTTGATTTATAACATTGTGATTTCTTGTGAAGATTCAGATTGCTTGTTCTTTAATTCATTATTAAAAGTTTTTAATTATGCTATTCTATAACATGATTTCTTCATCTACAATGATCATGCATAGCTAAATCCACAACTAGGGTTGTGGGAACTATGAAGAACTAATGAAGTAAAATCAAAATAATTATACTTCTTGGAAAATGTGCATGTATGTATTAATTATGCCCTTCGATATGAATGCTTTTTAATGACGACCAACATTAGAACTTTCCCAAATTCTTACCTACTCGATCAAGGTGGTAATGAATGGGAAAATGGGGTAGTTAACAAGATTTGATGTGATCTCTCTTGTCTAATCAACCATAACTGATCATGGGGTGGTTGTACTGGGACAAAAGGTAAGGGTTAGTAATGTCACACTATGGGGATGGATCAAATCACATAGTGAAATGCCTCTTAGACAGACCATCTTTAGCGAAGTCCCTCCTTCCCCACCATTCCGGCCTCTTTCCTGAATCAAAGGGTTAGGTGAATTAACTTACAGTTCTGCATGTTACATACTAAATAAGATTACGATTATCTGGATATATTGAGTTAGGAAACCATGGGGAACACAATACCCTAGTTACTTCTTCCATTGATTTCACAACACTTGCACTTGATCGATTGCTCTAGTCTAGGTTTAATTTTTGCAGTTTACAACCCTCCCCTTTTTCGAGAAATAAGTAGATTAATTTGTTCTAATTTCTCATAACTGATCCATGTATAATCATATTCCCTATAGGATTCCACCCTAACCTTAGGTACTATATTTTGACAGCAACCACTTACCCTCTAATTTGAGGTGTAGTTTGGGCAACATAAAAATTTTGGCACCGTTTCCAGGGAATACAACTTTAGACTAGTTTAATTAGGGTGATTTGGCAACTAATTCTTATTTTTCTTGATTTTTACATTTTTTATTGTTTTTGTTGTCTTACAACATACAGGTTCAGTGTATGCCCAACACTTGTAGTCGAGGCACTCTCTTGACTCTGTTTGACCAATAGATCCAGAAAACACTTCAAAGAATGGCCTAGGACAATGCAAATAATATTGCTAATCTAGCGGCCAATCTGAACAATAATGAACCACTACCACTAGAGGATTTGAATCCACCACCACAGAACCTTCAGTCCACTGCTCATCAATGGAATCAATACAGGCTTGACCCTATGGCGGTGGATGTCATTAGATCGATTGTGTTACCCCTCCTTTATCGGAGGATACTAAGTTCATGGTATCGAGTGATTTGTTGCAGATGCTGAAGAACAAAGGGTTGTTTATAGGCTTACCATCAGAGGATCCACACAACCCTCTATACAATGTCGTATTAGTCTACAAGAGTGTGATGAGGACTCACAATCTATCCATAGATGCTGTTGGGATCTGTGTTTTCCCATTTTCTCTTATGGGTAAAGCGATGGTATGGTTGTATGAACTTCAATAAGGCTTTATCACGACTTGGGCTAAAATGCAGAAAGCCTTTTTAGAGAGGTTATTTCCCAGGTCGAAGAAGCTGAAGCTGAAGCTGAAGGATCAGATCAACAACTTTGATCAATTGCCTGGTAATTCTATTAGCACTACATGAGAAAGGTTTACTAAGTGCTTGAGGAGTGTTCCTGACCACAAAATCATTGATGATGCATTGGTAGAAATATTCTATCTGGCCTTAGATGACAATGGCAAAGTTGTGGATGACACCATAACATGAGGATCATTTTTATATTGTCCATTCCCGGTTGTAGCTGAATGAGTGAAAAATGTGGCAAAGATAAACTGTGTATGGTATTCGAGGGACAAGTCGATGACAAAGAGTTCTTTTGCAGTGACTACTAATCTTGAGCAAGCTACGATTAATGAAGATGTGATGCAGGAACTAGCTTGGATCAGTACCAATATAGGTTTGCTGATGAAGAAAACTCAAGAGAAAGAGTTAATGCAGTGAGTTACCAGCCACGACGTGCACCCTTGTATGAGGAGCCCTACTATGAGGAGGATTCATGCGTTGTGACTGATTAGACGGGGGGTTTCCAGACCAACGTCCAAGGATACAACCAGGACTATTGGTGCCAAGGTCAAGGGAACTAAGGTCTAAACTTAAACAATGATAATGCTTTCAGGGATAATAACTGAGGAGGTTATTATGAAAAGAACATAGGACAAGACAGAGACGGTGATTGGGGTTACAGATATGGGTATAAAAATAGTCCTTATGTGCCACCACATAATCATGATTCTGGGGCTGATAGTTCGTACATTGAGGAGATGTTTGGTAAGCTGTTAAAGAAGGCTGATGCCCAGTACGAGACCTTGAAGGTGATACGAGCTGTTGTCTCAGGAATAAATCAGAAGATCGAGTCTCATTCTATTACTATCAAGTAGTTAGAGCAACAATTTGTTCAGATGTCTACATAGTTGAACCAATTCCAGAAGGGTACATTACCAAACAACACAGTGCAGAATCTATAGAATGATTGGTAGTGCATGACAGTGATGACATGTGGTGGAAAGCAGACTATTGACCCACCAATGCAAGGGTATGATGATGGGGGTGCGTGAGGAGATAAAAGACAACAAAGTTGTGGAGACTAGGGATGCTAGTGCCAAGGATGAGGCAAGCGATGAGATAGTGATGCCAAAGAAGTTGAAGCCCATATCTAGGCCTCCACTACCATTCCCTCAAAGACTCAAGAAAAATGAGGAGGATGGTAAGTTCCAGCATTTCATCTCCATGTTGAGGCAACTCACTATCAGTATTCCCCTCATTAAGGCATTAGAGAGGATGCTCGGGTATGCCAAGTTTATGAAGGACCTTGTGACCAAAAAGAGGATGGTGAGCCAAACATTGTCCCAAGATCTTCAACATAACATTGTTATTGCAACAAAGTCCTTGGTGCAGAAGAAAGAGGACCCCGAAGTATTCACCATACCTTGTACCATTAGAGATGTTGACTTTTGAAAGCCATTATTCGATTTAGGTGCCAATATCAATCTAATGCCTTTTACAGTGTTCAAGAAGTTAGGCTTGGGAGTCCCTACTCTAACAAGCATGTGGTTGTTGATGGCTGACAAGACAGTAAAGAAGCCTATGAGGATACTATACGATGTGCTAGTCAAAGTGGAGAAATTCATATTCCTTGCAGACTTCATGATCCTGGATTGCAAATTCGACTTCGACGTCCTAATATCTTGGGAAGACCTTTCCTAGCCACTGACCAAGCCCTAGTGGACATGGAATTAGGTCAACTCATGTTTAGGCTGAACAATGAAGAAGTTGTCTTCAATATTTGTTAGTCGATGAAGAGACCAGATAAACTGAAGATGGAAGTGTGGAAACTTGGTGAAGTCTGAGTAACCAAATTGTTTAAGTCATGATGAAACACTAAATCAGGTGCTAATTGGGAGGCAACCTAACATGTTTGCTGTAATTCTTGTGTTTTTATTTTACTTTTTGCTTTTTGGACTTGTAGGTAGTTTAATTTTCTCATTAAAAGTTGAAATTTTGGACTCACATACTTGGAAACTATAAGGTAACAATTTGCGGAATTGAGCACATGCCAGAACATGGTAAGGCAACAAACCAGAGCAAAAATTGCAGAAAATTTGGTTTTACGACTGGTTCCACGAGCCGTGGTCTATACCACAACCCGTATACTGAATCGTAGACATTCTAGTAAGTGACAATTTATGCATTCAAGTTCATGAGCAAATTTTATGACCCGTAGATAAAGCTACGAGCCGTGAATGGGGTTTGTGGACCTAAGTAAGGTTCCTCAATTTTATCATGTGTTGGGTGGTATACGAAGCAACATACAGACGTAGGTCAACCTACGTACTGTTAAATGTCTCATAGCAGCCAAAAGCCTAAAACTAGGGTTTTGAAACCACGAAACCGGGTCTTACGGGCCATGAACATCTTATGACCCATAATCGAGGTTCCGTGGGGTCTGAATCCCACTTAAAACCTGACCCGACAAATTGAATAAAAGAGGGGTAAAAACATTTACCCCTTATTTTCCCCATATATTTCAAAATACCCTAACCCTTTCTTCTCGCAAAAAATTTTGACCCGTGTCTCGACCACTTCCATTATTCTCGACCTAAATTCCAATCACATTCCAACATACCTAAGGCTCTATTTTATTAGTGTTCTCTTGAAAATTCTCAACTTTTGATAAAAATTCTAGTAATATGGTTCCTAGATCCAAGGTGTGATGAGTTAGAGGCCCTGCAGACACGACTACTGATGAACCCTCAGATACCAATGCTTTTCCTGAGGCCAATTGATTAGTGGACGAGTTTGGTATCCGTCCAGATGAGAGTGTTGAGCGACGACAAACTCAGGTGAAAACTAGACAAATAATGTTGGCCCACACACTAGCCATAGTAGCTCAGCATCCCCAGTCAGATGAGGGAGGTGATGGGCAGAGCAACTCCATACAGATGACTTCCTCTAGAGAGGGGTCTAGGTCCGGATAAGGAGAAAAAGATGGCTCTGAATCAGGAGATGAGTTAGGTTCTGAGGCTGCGGAGTCCACCCCAGCACCACCAGTACCACCTTTGCCACTAGATTCTTTGAGGTGAGAGGTGAAACTGATAGAGAGGGAGCAGTTTGAGGCTTCAATACTAGGCTCCATTGCAAATGAGAGAAATCGAGAGACACGTAAGGTTGAGAGGATGAGGGGCGCTGAAACCTCCAGACATAATCCTAAAATTAAGGAGACCACCATGCAGATTGAGGCAGGTCAGACACAACCAAACACCGCCTCTTAGGCACCCAAGTATGTTTTTTTTTGCCCCTATGTTTGGCTTTAGTTATATTTTATTGCATTGAGGACAATACAATATTTTTATGGGATGTGGGTAGTTATAGGCCTTGAGGAATTCTGAGTAACCATGTCCTATAACTATCCCAAGTTTTGAGTCCGAAGGATTTTCTTCCTTGTGTTTTTTCCCCTAAGAACATTCATTTTCTGTTGAATCGACATGTTTTGGATGTATAAGTAGTATTAGTAGCATATTGTATTGATATTTGTGGCATATGTTAGTTTTGTGAAAATGATACCCCTCAGTTTTTTTATGATGTATTGTTAGGTAGTTTGATGACAACTTATGTACAAATCAGTGTTTAATAATGTTTGTTCTGACAAATTAAGCTTAAATGCAATAAACTGCATGATCTGAGAGTCTACATTTATAGTGTATTCAGTTCCATGTGTGTGTGAGCGTTATTGCATGATTCTTATATGGTTGTGGCCTCTAGCCTATGCTTAACATGATGTTTGAGTGCGTTCAATTGAAATAATGCCATGATCATATGAATGCATGGTAAATTGTGCTTGCCTGTTGGATTGAATGTTTCTATAGGCTATGGGTGAAGTGAGTAACCCTTAACCTCTTTTTAGTGATTGAATTTTTTCTATGATAGATTGGGTGACGCCATTCTTAAGGGTAAATAATCGTTTGATCGAGTGTATAACCATAGATACCATTTGATAATGTTAGCCAATGGTTAAGCATACAATGATGTGTTGTGGTGGGTTAGTATATGCCTATCATCCATGTAAGCTGTGATATTGTCAAATTGTTAGGAAATGGATGATGGTTCTCACCAGTCACAACCGACAATGGTCATTTTGACCGCCTAAGTGCACTCGGCGATGCACCCAATTTACAAATACACTGCCTATATGAGTTGTAGTTCTTGAGGGATTGCTGTAACTTTTGGTAATGGAATGTTGTCATTGCTGAATTAATTCGGCGTAGCGCATAATGTGCATATATGTCGCCGAAAGTAGCAGTGACCCAGGTCTGAAATATGTGCAAAAAGGTGATGGTTTGTTTGACTGTCAAATCAGTTTGGTGATATGCCGATTGTGATTTGCGGTCTAAATAACATGTCTCTTATGATTGTCTTTTATATGATCAAATTTGGAGATTAATTACTTGTCAATGCTTCTCACAAGTGCTTAGAATTCAATATGATGCAGGAATGGGTAAACCCAAACAACAGGTTATGCGAGGAGGATCTAGAGTAGCTAAGAGAGTTGTTACAACCCTCGATAAAGCAAATAAAAAATCCTAACAATCTCGAAAAGAAGTACTAGGAAAAGGGAAAATAAAAGTAATTGATCAGCAAGAATCTTCTAGTGACGAAGAGGCACAACTCAACATAACATGGACCATCTCGGAGGAGGAGGAGGACAGACCTAAGCCTTTCAAAAAGTCTACATCGGAGCCTAGTCCAAAAAGGCACTAGAGTGAAGGCAGGTCAAATGCATTTCATGATCCTCTCCTCTGAAATCCCAGAGGATTAGAGAAGAACAACGCCTAGGCACCTGAACAGACTTAGAGTAGTGGGAAAAAGAACAATTTTAGAAGAGAAGAAATTATCCATTGATGGAGTAATCGATAGATATCTAGAGGTTTGGGAAACTCTTAAATTCCACAATTTCAGTTGTTTACCAAACCTCTAGATCCATATGTGCCAACCCTGGTCCGAGAATTCTATGAAGCCTACGATAAAACTATCCTAAAGAACAAATGTAGAGTAAAGTCATTGCTAAAACCCCTCGATATTGTGGAAGTTCAAGGTGTGCAGGTCCCATGCAGGCAGATTGAAATCAATGATATCTTAGGATGCATGCACAGGGATGCAAATGAAATGGATGAAATGATTAGGGTCTGAACCTTTGAGGATATCAAATCATGGTTGGCTCCAATGATTTGTATTCCAACTCTTTTATGGTTCGAAGAAGGAGCTGCCATTGAAAAGAAATAACTGAATATTCCAACATGGTTTTGGTTTTGTTTTATCGGCAACAACCTAATATTATCACAAAATGAGTCAATTCTTTGACATGCCAAAGTAGAATTAGTTGGTGGCATCATGGAGAGCTGGAGACTTAATCTGGGTGCCATCATTGCTTTGAAAATCCTAACAAGGGCGAATCAAGTCTAGATATTATTGTCCTTTCCAAGGCTCATCACTGCACTGTGCAAACTAGCTGGAGTTCCAAGCAATAAGAAGGTTGATGTGGAAGTAACTCCATTGGCATCAATTGATATCAGGCTAATAGAGGTTGAGTTTTTGAGGGATGAAGAGGATAGGGCTAGGAAAAATCTAGTTGAAAAAACATCAATTGTTGACATTGAAGCTCTCGAGTCCGGTGCTGCAAAGTTGGGCACCAAGATAGGTATATCTTCCTCTCCTACTCTACCATCCACTTCTACCCTCAATCCATCCATAGGGACACAAACCATAGATGAATAACCCCCTCTCGCAAAGGCCAATATTCTTGCTTTTGGCTGGCTGGCCAAAGTCGCTGATCTTCTGGCCACAAGGGTTGAGTCATTTGTGCCTACGTTAGTGGAGGTAGCCATAGCGAAGGCTTTAATGCCATATGTTGAGGCTGAAGAAATGAAGACAGAGCTAAATGAGGCTCATAAGTTGAGGATGGATAGGCTCGAGTCTATGATTTATGATCATGACAAAGAGTTAGCCATCTTGAAGGATAGGACGTTGGTTACTGAAAAATTAGATGGTGGTAACAAGGATACTTTGTCATTGAGAGCCGATGTTGATGAGTTGAAAAAGGAGGTGGTATCTCTCTGGTCTACTGACTTGAGCACATTTTTTGATGGGCCAGAAGATCCACCTCTCAAGGTGAATACTGCTGCAATCCCAAGTGAAGGCCTAAATGTAGAAGTTCAGAGTGATGGAAGTGATGAGAACCAGGAAGTGAGCACCCCAAAAATTGATAAGGAGACACTGGGAGTTGAGCACAACCAAGAGGACCAAGAAGAGTTGGCTACAGTGGAGAATGAGATGGTGGAAGCAGTGATTGTAGCCTCCATTCTAGATTAGTCCATGATGGACACATCCGGTGTGAGTACGCCTCATCCTACTAGTCCAGTCATTGATCTTAAAAGTACACCAGTAGAAGAGGGCATTGATGCCCCTATGACATCTTTTTCAACTCCGCCACCACCACCACCATGACAAGATTGACTTGACAGGGGGATTTTCATACTCATTACTCTCTCTTATGCTTATTCTTGGTTGTACCTTGCACATTCAGGGTAATTCTTATTTTGTTAGGAAGGGGTGAGTTTGCGGAATTTCCTATCTTCTGGATATTCTTTTGAAACAATAATGATATATTTTATTTTGCTGATGCTATTGATAGACATTTAGATAATTGTTAATTTTTTTTGGTTGTAAATAAATTTTAATTTGGGTTGTAATAGAGTAATATTTATTTTTGTTATTTCTTTTGTTTTGTCTGATTGAATGGATGAATGATTTCAAATTTTTGGCAAACCCCGTACATAGATGACAAATATGTGGATGTAATATCGTATCTCTAGTCCTAAGCATTCCGAGCATGGATGATCCATATCTTTGACTCGGATAGTGCCTTGGGAGAGAAACATATACACACTAACTAGTCCTTTCTTGATAAATCAATCCCCGAATAGATTTTAGGAATCTTGAGTTAACTATGTGAGAGATTGAGCTTGGATATGCGATGATCAAAAAATTGTGAATGTGTTGCCACTGTTTGAATGCAAACCATTTTGCCAATGTGGAGTTAGTTATCTTGTTGAAATACTGGTAGTGCATCATCTAGAACTTTCCCGTTTGTTTTCAAAGGGTAACTTGGTTAATTTTTGGATTAGGTGAGGAACTTAGGCCTTCTTTGGTTCCATTAGTCCCAATTGACTATAGTGACATCCCTTGAAAGTGAAATGAATCCCTAGCGAACCCTTTTTGAGCCTTGACCCCTTCTTTGGAAACCTTGAAACATTGACTTATGTTTGTGAAAGACAACTTCTTTTCGTTCCTTACCAATCCTCCTTGAGCTTGAAAGTGAAGAAATGGCCAAAGGCTAAGTTGGGAGTATTAGGAGGAAGAAGAAACTGTCTCTCATGAAAGAGTCGGAAAAAGAGGGGAAAGGAGTAAAGAAAGACATCGAGGAGTCCTAGAAGGCAATGCAAAGAAAAATGAAAAACAAAGTTGAAAATTTAAGACCCTCCAAAAAAATAGAGAGAGAAAGAAGAGAAGAAGAGTCTTGTTGTGAAAAAGAATGCAAAAGGAGACACTTAGGGTGATGAATAAAAAACATAGGACATGTCAACAATGAGATGAATGATGAAGAACAAAAATGAACCTTTGTTCCTTAGAATAACATGTAGAGTTTAAGGAGGGATGAGCCACTATTGACCATATGCTATCCTACCCAACCTTTACCCTACATTACAATCCTAGTAAAGTCCTTTGGGGTCCTTGTCCGGAAGAATGTCAAGTGAAGTATGATTGAGAATAAGGGCAAGCCTATGTATTGAAGTTTACATACTATTTCACATTTAGGAGAGTGAGAGTTGAAGATATCCTTTGAAAGCAATGTTATAAGCTTGAGTGTTCAGGATCTTCTTTGGCATGAGGGTAAATAGTGATGTTTTTAAGTAGTGATTAGCAGCTACATGAGCAATTGTGAGCATAGCCATGTATTGATTACTCCTTAGTCATCTCTCGAGGCTTCAAAGTCACGTGAGTGGTTAGTGGAAGTTTGAGAGGGGAAGAAAAAGGTGAAAATGTATTTGTTCCTCTCTGTGGTCCTATTTCCAAGCTCTGTTCTGGATAGATCAATGTTTGATTTGCTTGAGGGAAGCAAAGCCTTAAGTTGGGGGTATTGATGAGTCCATATTTTAGATTCATTTTAGGGTTAAATTGCTAGGAAACATTGCCCTTGATGTAACATTAATTCTTACTACTAACAAATTTGCATGTGCTATGACAGGAAATGGAGTTAAAAGTGCGCAAATGGGAAAAACTTGGAGGAATCTTGGAGAGTGAGAAAAAGTACCAAAAGGCGGTGAAAAGTGAGATCACCAACATTCTCGACGAACCGCCTAAAGCTCTAGGGTGTCGCCTAACTATGTAGTAACCAAGATTACCAGTCAAGGCAAGAGTTCGGTCAGAATTGACGTCGCAAAGTATGCTAGGCAATTCATTAAATGCATAAGTGATCACCTAAAGTTGTAGAACTCAAATCCCTAGAGTACTGGTAGAAAGGCGATATAAAGAGTATTTGGCGCTTTACCAAAGTGGAAAAAGCGGAGCAAAAAGTCATCACCTAAAGTTATAGTGAAGGAAGCCTTATAAAAATGCATAGGAAAGTAGTGAAGTGCACATTCGACGCATCACTGGAGTGCTCGGTGATGGCCGAACTTGACCACCAAATGACATTTTGCAACACAAAATTTTCACTCATTTGCACGGAGTATATAAGCATTTTTAGAGAGGACATTGTAGAGAATCTGTTCATTCCAATTCAAAACAATTAGTCTGTAGTAGTAGTAGTACATAGAACCTTCTTCTTAGAGTACAAGGGAGATTAGGGTTTTGAGAAAATTGAGTATCAAATCGAAGAAGATTAGTTGGTGAGAATCAACTGATTTGTATTTAATCTTATTACCCATGACTTCTGCTACTATGAATGGTAATCAATATTTAATCTCTAGCATGTGTGGCTAAAGCCCCCATGTTGGGGGGTGTCCTTTCGATATGGGTCTTTGATTTGTTGATTGGGTCTGGGATATCTTGACTTGTCTATAGTTGATTTGGGTGAATTTATGTCTATTCCTAAGTTTAATGCAAATCTCGAGGTTGCAAACTTAGGGGTTTGTTTTAGATATCTGATTTATATCTTAGCTGAACTTATTAGAGTATGGAATGGATATAATGGTTGGAAATCTTACGGGATTTCAATTGAAGTTCATATCAATGGACTCAATGACCAAGGTATTAGGGATTTTGCTGTAACTTCTTGGTCCAAGCGTGTTCTCAATGGTTCGCGTGTGATATCCCCCATTTTTAGAGATGATTTAGATTACAAGTAGCCTAGCCTATTCATTCAATATCAACTCATGTAGTCAAGTATCCAGACCTCTTTGATAGATCGATTCCCATCTTTTCACATCCCCAACGTCTCCCTTAATAATAGTTAAGTCAATTAATTAGAACTCGTTAGCTACTCTCTATTTTGATTATTGCAACACTCCAGATCCTATAATTACTTGGCCCAACGAGTCACTTCTGTCTTAAACAACAATTCCTTGTGGGATCGACCCCAACCTCTAAAGTTAGGTTATTATGCTGATGATAACCGCTCCTTCTACCTTTGAGTAGTCGGGTTAAGCGACATCAACATGGTACCTAATCCAATATGTACCGACATGGTATTCAATCTAATAGTTAGCATATCAGTGTGATATCCAATCTAACAACCACAATCACAATTTAATCAGAATGGATGACTCACACTCTTGTACAATCAAGTAACAAGTTCATTAAATAGTCACTTCACATTTATATTTTTATTTCATGAATATGCATTACTCACACATTTCACCTCGAATAATCAACAAGAATATACTCACATGCATATGAATGCATATATATACATATAGCCCAACATTGGACCCCCTTCTAATTATCATGAGTCTCAAGATAAACTAATCAATTATCTTACAAATAAACCTTTCAAGGATCATTAATTAGCTCAACAATAAGAATTAAGGTTAACATTCAAGAACTATTATAACGACCCGAAATTTTTTGAACTTCGTACTAGTGGATCAAGGTCCGTTTTGAACTTGTTATGGTTGTGGAGTGATGATCATGAGTTCTATTTGTGTGGCCGCATTCAAAGGAATTGGGTTAGTGGAGTTTGTATGAAACCGTGTGGGTGGGCTGACTTTGAATTGCTATATCTCTTGGTACGAGATGCACTGTGTGGGCTATAACCTATCCAAACGAAAATCTTCAAGTTATCTTCGCAACACAACTGGTTTCGATTAATTCAAAGTTATGGACATTACAGTGAGACTTTCCGTGTATGGAAGTGTTCTGGAAAGGGAGGACCAAAGTGGCTAAGGCAGGACAACACGGGAGGGGCCACAAGCCGTGTGAAGGCTCACGACCCCTAAGGGGCATCCATGGGTTGATCCAGAAAGTGGGGCTAGGTGAGGGACCAAGGACAAAACCAAGTGAAGCTCCACGGACCACTTCACGTTCTGTGTAATGCCTCACGGTCCGTGAAGGCCCCCGTAGAGTAGTCCAGAGACTCATGAGACCTCATTGCCAGGACTCTGGACTATGTGAGGCTCCACGCACCAGTGAATAGTCCGTGTGCAGCTTCACAGACTGTGAGTCCTATCGTGAAGTGATCCAGAAAGTCTCCCAAAATTTCAAGACAAGGCGTGAACCAAGTAAAGTCACGCGGCAGGGTTCACGGTTCGTGAACCACCACACGGACCATGTAGATGCTTCCATCAGTGACTATTTTAGTTATCTTTTCCATTTTATTAATGGTTAAATGGTAATTTTAATTATTCCTAGGGCCGTTTTAGCCTTTCTAAGTTCTCCTAAAACCCCTAAATTGAACCCTAAACCTCTTTAATTCATTTAATCTCTCAATTCCTCTTCCAAAATCTCTCAATTTCTCTCATCCACCATTGAAGACCAAGCTTGAAATTGGGAGAAATTAAAGTTCTCATCAGAATCTTCTCAACCTTCTTGTTAAACTCAAGGTATATGGTTTTGATTTATGGTTTCTCTTTCAACCATGAAGACCCAAAATCATTTTTTTAATTTTTGATGAAATGATGATTTTATTGAAATGGGTATTTTAATTTAAGGATGATTTAGTGCAATTGAAGTGTGAGATGTTCTTATTTAATGATTTCATGATAAAATAAGCCCCTATTTGATGATTTACTTCGATTCAAGATGGTACAAATATGCATGTCCCCTTTTCCACTTAAATTATGCATGGGTAATGTTAAATTGAGGTTTAATTGTTGATTTAATTATGAATTTCTCATGAATTCTCTTTCGATTTGGATTTAAATTATAAATTCTAGTACCCATGTTATTCTCATCATCAATCATTACATTTGCGTACATGAACATGGATTTCAAGGATGTTATGATATGGCTACCTATGTTAAGTGATGGTATCTTATGTTATGTTTTCGTTTCTGCTTATGCTATTATGATATGATTAGCTTGGGAATGTGCTTATGTGGAAAGTCCCTAACCCTGCTTGCCCCCATAGCTTGAGTCATACTTACCCGCCTCTTAGAACGTAATTGCTATGTGCTACGTGATTCATGTTTATTCCATTCCCGGCAACATCCCCATAGGTTAAGTCCAAAGCCCCAGAATTCCCTAGACTTTTGTGTTATTTATTTATTGTACGCGTTTCTGAACTGATGATGTGTGTGATGATGCTATGATGGCTTGATCGAGGACTCTAGGGTTCTCCTTCGCCATGTCACATCTAGGCCCTACCTTAGGGTCTTGACAAAAATGGTATCAGAGCTCATTCAAGGACAAATGTTCCCAAGGGGGAGATGATGTAACAACTAAAAAAATTTCAAATTTTGTACTAGTGGATCAAGGTCCATTTTGAATTTTTTATGGATGTGGAGTGATGATCATGGATTCTATTTGTGTGGTCGTATTCAAAGGAATTGGGTTAGTGGAGTTTGTATGGAACTGTTTCGGAGGGCTGCCTTTGAATGTCTATATCTCTTGGTAATAGATGAACTATGTGGGCTATGACCTATCAAAACGAAGCTCTTCGAGTTATCTTCGCAACAACACTGGTTTCGATCAATTCAGAGTTCGGATGAGGATGTTATGGCCATTACAGTGAGACTGCCCGTGTATGGAAGTGTTCTGGAAAGGGAGGGCCAAAGTGGCTAAGGCAGGACAACACGAGAGGGGCCACAAGCCAAGGGAAGGATCACGACCCCTAAGGGGCGTCCGTGGGTTGATCCAGAAAGTGGGTCTAGGTGAGGGACTAAGGCCAGAACCAAGTGAAGCTCCATGGACCACTTCACTGTCTGTGTGATGCCTCACGGTCCGTGAAGGCCCCGGTAGAGTAGTCCAGAGACTCATGAGACCCCAGGGCCAGGACTCCAGACTAAGTGAGGTTCCACGGAACAGTATACGGTCTGTGAAGGTCCGTGTACAGTTTCACGAACCATGAGTCCTGTCGTGAAGTGATCGAGAAAGTCTCCCAAAATTTCAAGCCAAGGCGTGAACCAAGTGAAGTCACACGGTAGGGTTCACGGTCCGTAAACCACTACACGAACCATGTAGATGCTTCCGTTAGCGTCTGTTTTAGTTATCTTCTCCATTTCATTAATGGTTAAATTGTAATTTTAATTATTCCTAGGGATGTTTTAGCCTTTCTAAGGTCTCCTAAAACCCTTAAATTGAATCCTAAACCTCTTTAATTCATTTAATCTCTCAATTCCTCTTCCAAAATTCTCTCAATTTCTCTCATCCACCATTGAAG
>JBCEWC010000523.1:0-54803 GCA_038996855.1 Solanum aculeatissimum | reverse complement strand
TAGAATCCTATTTGGAAAATGATTGTATTATAGTATCCTAGTTGGAAAAGGAATTTAATATAGTATCTATAAATAGGATCTCAATGTAATAATGTAGACAACAATTCAATAATATTTTCTCCTATATTTCTCACAAGGACGAATACACTTAGTTATGATGAAATTACTATCTAATTAATTAAGTATTTGATTGGAGCTATTAATTGATCACTAAATATCGTTAAATAGCATTGTTTATCACTCGCTAAATGTGTTAAAATGTATACATTTTAAATATATATATTGCATATAGACACACACACACTCACACGCACCTAGATTCAGTCTTATCAAATGACTAACAAGGGAATTGTAGGTTGCATTCATGTTATTAAATACTACAATTATGAAATCAAAAGACCGGTTGCTATCCTTTTGCTCATTTCTGAATGTCTCAAATTTGCGATGCTTCAAGGTAAAGTAACTTTTCGGAATGTTTATTAGATGATGACTGAAACTCTCATTGTCAGTTGATAAGGAGTTTTAAGCTACTACTCATATTTATTTTACAAGTAGCAATTTTGAAAGCCCAGCATGTTGAAGCATAAACAGTTTATGTAGAAAAAATCCTTCCGGGAACATAAAAAAACATATGATTTGATTAATCCGATTGCTGTTTTTCAATAAACATAATACAGCTACAGAAGTTGCAGACCCACCGCAATAATGCTGATGAACTGAATCCCACAGACAATGTGAATTCCAGTTACTTCTATGATAACAGAGCCCTAGGTGCAAGAGATAGCAAAAGCTATTCAGGTTTAACTACTGTCAGTAATAAGCATCTTGTTCATTTTGGGAATAAAATACCCAAAAAAAAGGGAAATTTTTACTTGGAGAAGAATGTTGCTAGGAGGAAGTCTGAATAAGATGATACTTGGGCAGCTGCTTGAAGTCCGAGCAGATAGCTGATTCACACCCTTAGAATCTGAAGCTTGTTGGAGAAGGCAATGGCAACCCAATCAGGCTGGGATGAGGACCACTGAAGCTGTTCGATTTCCGCACCTGCAGTATAAGCCAGAATTGGATCCAATCCACCTTCTATTGGCTGACCCATTGAAGAGAGATCCCAAATAAGCGCCTGGGAGTCGTCACCAGCAGTGCAAATGTGGCAAGAGCTGTGGGGAGCCCAGGCAATGGCATTCACACTAGCTTGGTGTCTCTGTAGTTCCACCACAGGAAGTGTAGGGAAACGGATGTCCAAAACTACAACCTTTGCACTGTCCATTATTATGGTGGCCATGTACCTAGGATCCTGCTTGTTCCATCCAAGGCGAACAAGAGGGGTATCCGGCTCAGAACTCTCATAGATTATCGTAGAATGCTCCTTATCGCGAAGATCAAATACCCTAACAGAGCCATCAGCTGAAACAGAAGCAAAAACCCCTACACCACCCCAAGCAATATCATAAACCTCCTTGTCATGAGCAATTAACTGGGTATCGACAGTCTCCCTCTCAATATCCCATATAGTGCACGTAGTATCGATGCTCGACGTACCAATCCTCCTCGGCTCAGCTTCATTCCAGTCAAATGAAGTTAACGGACCGGAAAACTCACTGTTCCGGTTGTTATTAAGGAGGCTCTTGATTTCAACCCTACTATTATCATTGGCGACCCGCCAAATCCTGAGATAATCACTAGAAGTAGCAAGGAGGTCGGGCTTCTGGCACTCCTTATCAGGTATGAAGATAACTTTAGTAGGCGGGTAGGGGTGCTCAAATGAAAGTTTCGGGTCGGAGCGAATCTCACCATTGGAGTCATCAAGCTGCACAATCTCAACTCGGTTCGGGTACTGCTCCAGCAAGCTAGCGATGGCCAGACGATACTTCTTATCCTTGCGAACACTCCAATTCATGGCGTATATGTGCCATGGAGCCTCGTAGGTGTAGATCTCGGAGCGTCTCTGCTGTTCGTCGGAGCCATCCTGCTGGTTCGGATCGCTGCTAGCTCCCATTTCTGATTTCTTTCTTCTTCCGCCGCCGCCGCCGACCGAATTAGGGCTTGGAAGGAGCAAAGATTGGGAATTTAATCGATCGGAGAGAAGAAGGTGAAAGTCAAAAGATTTATGAGCCTAGTCCACACATATATATAGTTTCAGAAATTGCACTTTGCTCCTTTAGTTTTACTACTACCTCCTCCTACTCTTATTAACTTAATTTTTAGATTTTTTTTTCATTATTAAAAATATTTAAATTGTTTAAAATTTAAGATAATCATATAAAAAAAATCATATTTATCCTGAAATTTTACTTTTTTAGAAGAAAAATTAAGTAAACCTAAATTGATTTCTTAAAGGATAATAACAAAAAATATAATTTAAATTATACATTTAAATATTATTCTTAATATGTAAGTTAATAAAAGAACGCACATCACATTAAGGCACGTATGGCTATTTCCTACTAATATTAATCATTGCACAAGACAAATAAGGCTATTTCCCCCTACCCTTAAGTTATACTTTTATCTCCTCAATATTTATTTATAAATTTATTTTTTATGTGGTATTAATTAAATAAAATTAAATTATTTCATTTAAGTATAAAATAAATATTATTAATATTCATAATTAAAATGTTTTTCATCGTTGGTCATAATTTTTTACTCTAAATTATATATAAATATTGCTAATATTTAAAATAACAAAGATATAATTGAAGAATATGAATTTATCAATTAAAACTAAATGTTATATTTAAAGAGAGTCCCATAATTTAAAGAAAGATGTATATTAATTAATTTAAAATAATTTAAATTTTTTTCAATAATGTCCTTACCGTTGCCGAAGCAAACTTGTCCACGAAACACATTGCATGCTTCATTTCAAACTCACTCTTACATATGATCTGTACATTTAAAAGAGTAAAATATATTTTGTAAATAATTTGCATTTTTTTTTTAGATATAAATGAAAAGTGTTTTATATGAACGCTTTTTCCTATGTTCATGTCAACTAGATTTATTTTGTATGGATAAAGATGAATTAATTTTGTGAGAGAATTATTAGTGGGGGTAAGAAAGTCCATTATTATATTTTGTAAATAATTTGCACGTTTAAACACGAATAAAACACTGAACGCTTTTTTCTATATTCGTGTCAACTAGATTTATTTCGTATGGATAAAAATGAATTAATTTTGTGAGAGGTAAGAAAGTCCATTTCATTTTTAGATCGTCTAGTAGTTTAGAACATCCATGGTTTAAGAAAACAAAGTATTCCGACTCTTCTGAGCTAGAATACTAGTATAGTTGATCATGAATTACGAAAAAATTTAAATTATTTGTTTTTAGATCGATGCTTAGTGGGATAACTAAATGTATATAAAAAATCCTTATTTAGTTGATCTGGAGCAAGTAACGTAAAAAAGATAAAATAGAAGATTCAAAGATACTACGTGATATTAAACGTCCAACTTATTCAAGTGACAGCAACGTCAGAATTAATACAAGAAAGTTTGTTGGTACTACCATACAACCAACCAAACCAAACATTGTTTTCTTGGATTACTTCTTCAGCACAGCAACACATTTGGATATTATACTATTATCACCTTCACATTGTAGGCCTTACATTGAGACGAGACGCGAGCTTCTGACCAAGAGACTTGTCAGCCTGCAACACAAACATTGTTATTGTTGTGTTTTTCAGGTTGGAAGCGGGGCTAAAGAAATATGCAAGGAAAAAAACTCTGACCTGTGACCAGTATGAAATCCAAATACTGCGAATTTCATGGGTGACTCGAGGATCGGATAGAGCATCAACCCATCTGCAGATAAATCTTTCTTGCCTGCAATCACAAGGCCGGCAGATAAGTACTTACTTGATAGGGGTGGAAAGTTAGCAAAGGAAATAGACTACCTTTCCGGCGCCCAAGATCTGTAATGCTCTCCTGGCTGCTTGAAGTTGTTCTCTTTCTCAATGATGCACTGCAATATCAACAACACCAGATAAAATGGAGAATATCTATATTTATGAAAATCAACTTCGCAACAAAAAAACAAGATTTTCGATGTGAAGGATAAGATAAACTAAGTGTCACCTTTTCCCGTTTTCCTGTCAAGACACGAGGAGGAATTGGGTACTGCTCCGCATGACGACAAGGATCAAACCTAGAGGGGAAATAGTTGACCTGAAATAGCGAACAACATCAAGTTAAAACATCAAAAGAGTATGAACACTATCAGCACATGCACTCTTAAAATAGTGTGGGCACCAAAATTCGCAACTTGGCTTCATAATCAGACCAAGTACCTATTCCTGGCTTCATATGTTCATATAGACAATGGAACAGCTTCTTACAACATAATTAAAACCCCTTCTCTTTCCTTGTGAAGTGGATAAATATTTCTACCATAAACAATCCACTAAAAATATTACTGCACCAACAACCTGCATAGCAAGGATGTACTATACCTCTTCATCACGGTGCATGAAATTCATGAAACCTTCATGGTGATTATTGTGATGAGCACACTTGGGAGCGTTAGCTGGGAGCTGCAGATAGTTTGGCCCAAGGCGATGTCTCTGGGTATCAGCATATGAGAATATCCTAGTCTGGAGGAGCTTATCATCTGAATAGTGAACACCAGGGACAATAATGGCAGGGCAAAAAGCAAGCTGCTCGTTCTCTGCAAAGAAGTTATCGATGTTCTTATTCAATACCATGCGACCAACAGGTTGTAATGGCAAGATATCTTCAGGCCAGATCTTGGTTACATCTAGGGGGTCAAAGTCAAATCTGTCTTCATGATCAGGATCGATAGTTTGGATGAACAGTTTCCACTCTGGATAGTTCCCAGCAGCAATTGAATCATAGAGATCCTTGGTGGCGTGACTATGATTTGCTCCACCAACCTTAATAGCTTCTTCATCCAACAAGCATTTGACTCCACAAGTTGGCTTCCAATGGAATTTCACATAATGTGCTTTCCCAGCTTTGTTGATCAACATGTAGGTATTAACACCGAAACCATCCATGTGCCTGTAATCTTGTGGGATACCCAGATCATCAAACAGGAAACTGAACATATGAAGACTTTCTGGATGGTGAGAGAAGAAATCAAGGATCCTCCAGTTCTCTTGAATGTGGGACTTTGGATTTGGTTTTAGTGCATGGACCATGTCAGGGAACTTCATTCCATCACGGACAAAGAAGACAGGGAAGTTGTTTCCTACCAGATCAAAGTTGCCCTGAAATACAAAAATGAGCACAGATGCATAAGTAAAGAGAAGTGCAGTACATTTGTTCAGCAACACGAATGGAAAAAAAATACCGATTCAACAAAACCAATTCACGAGCGCAGAACATTCATGTTCAACAAACACAAAAAAGAAGTGCAGTGCCTTCATTGTTCAGGAACCAGAAACTGGCCATTAAGTAAATGGCTATTCCATCAGACAAAAATCATGAGAACAAGAACCAAGGAAGAAAGGACACTTAATACACTTCCTTTTATAAGTGAATACTCCCTTCAAGAATGCTCTCTTACCAGCTTGACAGGCATACAATTAAGGGTGCTGATAAGTAACACACAGACATTACAAGAAAAAACTAGCATCTGGTTGAAATTACCTCTCTCGTGTAAAATTTAACAGCGAAACCTCTGGGGTCCCTGAGGGTTTCAGGGCTTCCACGCTCGTGGATAACAGTAGAGAACCTCACAATAACAGGTGTCTGGACCCCAGGAGCTCGAAGAAAATCAGCACATGTAAGATGGGATACATCATGTGTGACCTCAAAGAAACCCTTGGCACTGGCACCTCTGGCATGAACGACGCGCTCAGGGATTCTCTCACGATCAAAATTGGCAAGCTTCTCCACCAGATGATAATCCTCGAGAAGAACTGGCCCTGAAAAAAGAATAACAAGTTTCAATATTATTTATCCATGGTGCGAAATCCACTAAAACTGGAAAATGATGCATATTTTACTATGACATCTCTAAAACGGAAAACAACAGAATTTTATTTGTGCTGATCTCATGAAAAGCACCTCTATTACACAGGAAAAATTGCATGATTTGACATATGCAAAGAGCTCTTTAGCACTTTAATCAAGTTCTACCAACTCTTGCCCAATTCAAATTATTCAAATGACATAGAAATAGAGAAAAGTGATAGTCTTGAAGTTCCCATCATGAATTGTTTCCATCTTTCAACCATCACATTTTCCTATCTTATTACACTATTTTCTGCTGACCATAATGAAACGCTGTTACTCATACCATGTTGAATAATTCTTCAAAAGAGAAGTGATAAAGGCATATGTTAAAGAACAAAAATAGTCAAGCAATTTACAAGTTGCCAGTCAATAACTGACCATCTAGATCACACTTTTTCTAGCAGAGCATCAAAGAGGACCAATGTCAGGCTAACTAAGTAGGAGAAGAGTAATTTCTGTTTGTTTCCATATTTACACATTCATAATGATCAACATAAACGAAAGAACGTCAACAAGATCAGGTGACACATTCACTTTCTGACCCAAATCAGAAATACAAATAGGAACATATGCACCCAGAGATGACAGACACTATATTGTCCAACCTCTATCATCATCTTAACCATTAAATTACCAAATGCATGTCCATAAAACAACAAGATATATCATACTGGAATCTGGTTTCCCACTCGCACAAAAAATTACAAGCTAGAAGGTATAATTGTTCTTAGAAATCAACTACGCCTTAAAATATCAAAACTAGCTTCTGTTGGCTGTCAACTTATCAACTCTTGTCCTTTGCAAGGTCGACAATATGTTCTTATACCAACAAAAAGAATAAAAAAGCAAACTTTACACACCATAAGAAAGGTGGGAGAAGGAAAAAAATACCTCTAGTTCCAACAGTCATGGAAGAATTGTTGTTATACACTGGAGCACCAGAATTAGTTGTCATGAAAGGGGAATTGGCAGCGCTTGAAGGGCGATACTGCATCAAATCTCAGAGTCATTAATCATGAACCTCATGTTCACATATATAATATAAAGCAAACAAAAATCCACGGAAAGCACTTATAATTCTAGCTCTATCCATTCCAAAAAATTGCACCACCAAAAATGCAAACAAAAACTAAACTATTTTCACGTGTACCCTTAACAAACCATAACAGATACGAAAGATCATCATATGTTCACTCAACTAATAGTTATTATCTCAGGAATTCATCTTTTTTGTTGACCAAAACTGGAATCAAGAAAAAAAAAGGACTTTCTGAGATAATAATTACAGTGACCATATGAGTAATCTTTGCTAGATCAAACTGAACACACACACACATACACTCTTTCAAATCAGAGAGACCCCAAAAACACATAAAACTAGGGCAAATTGAGCTTCAACTACCAAATTAAACCAAAAACATTCCCAAACAAACAAAAAAAAAAAATCGAAACCTCAATTCCTCCGCCTACATCCTTAACATACCACAATCAAAACTTAAAAAAAGGAAAACAAATATCTTTCGCACGCTATAAATCCACAATTCAAATCAAACAAGAAGCAAACAAAAATTTCCTTTTTTGGAAAATCAAAAGAAATCCTCCTCAATCATACAGATCAAACTGAAGAAAAAAAACATGAATCAACAAAAATCTTCAATAGAAATTGAAAAAAAAAAAAACCTTGTAAGGATCCATGGCGGAAATTTAGACCGAAAGAGAAAAAACCGAAGAAGAAATTTTTAATTTTTGGAGTGTGTAAAAAATGAGCTGATTTAATATTTATATATAGCTTGTAGGCCCATTTTTCAACCGCCTGACTCTCCTTTTTTGGCTCGCTTTTCTATTTTTTTCCATTTAAAAATAATATCCATTGCTTATCCACTTTTTTCTAATTTCTACTAGTTTTTTTTATGAAATTAAAAAATAAAAAATAAAAATTGTTAGAAATATTATTGGACTTGCAAAAGTAAATGAATAAATATTATGTTATCTGTCAAATTATTATCAGTTCAAAAAGGTTTAATCATACTATAAAAAACAATATAAACATTTAAATTGGAGTAATTAATTTTGTTAGGTTGTTTTCTTACCAGTAGCTGACACCTAAATGTACGTGTGGATTACACATAATCTTCAAATTAGTGCAACCATATCTCTAATATTAAATTAATTAAGAAAGAGAAAGAGAAAAAATGGATTATATTAAAGAAGAGGGTCCACAAAATAAATTTTTTGTGCTTTACCCAATTATTTTTTTCCTTTTGTGTGGGGTTTGATTAAATGTCCTTTTCTTAGGCCATAATTTTTAAAAATAATATAACACTCTAATTAATATTTAGTTATATATTATTCAACTCTATAGATAAGATATAAACGAAAATAAAAAATATTTTATTATTAATTTTAATAGTATATTGTTCAATGCATCAAATCTTTTTAACTCTAAAAAAAGTAACAAATTTAAATTGCGATAATACGTAATAATTAATTTTCACGTCACGTGAGAATATTTTGTTTGATGTTTATCCCAAAGAGCTGGGCCGCTGAGATGATGCCACGTGTCATGTCGGACCTCGAAATGTGTGCACGGCCCAGAAATATTCCAAATGGGCTTATGAAAGCTATGTTGGACCGTTTAAATGGGCGATATAATATACAATGTGAAGGCAGCAGAATTGATAAGATTCTGGTCATAGGGATTTGTACTTTATGGGCTTTGTTGCCAAGGGGCCACTAAAAATATTACTACTTAAATAAGATTGGAATTTTATGATTAGTTGCTTCAATTTTAGTGGTGGAGACAAAATCAGTACAAAGTAGAGTTTTGAATGGACGCTAAGAACTGTAATCACGTCTGTTATCGATATTTGACTTTTAAGTTGTTTTAACGGCATGGATGTTTTTCTAGACTAACTCTACTTTATATTACTCAAGATGGAACAATGTACAGATTGTATCAACTGCTTATACCCAAAAGAATACCAAAATACAGTTTTTGATAACTTCTTGTCATCTTGATCTCTAGAGGGCTAGCTAACTCAAAGGAAAAAGCTTACTAGAAAAAACACTATTGATGTCTAAAGAAGCCAACGCCCATCAGCCTTCGCTCAAGATCTTGTACCACATGGAGCAGAAGGCTGAAAATAGGCCTTGCATCACTGCAACATGAACTATTGCCATTAGATTCGCATTCATCATTTCTTGGTTGGGACTAATGGAACTGTCTGAGTTAAGCTGGAAAACAGGGAGGTTTTTCCCAAAACGTTTAGGGCCTTCACTCGTTGCATCTCCTTACCTGCATTGAACACAGAGAAAAGGGAAGTTTATTGAACTGTTCTTGTGTGGGTCGCATTTACCTGTACTTACTCAACAGATCTGTGAAATGTTTAAAACTACCAACAAAGAAGGGATACCCATTAGTGTGAATAAAGAACTTCCAAGGTGCTCAAGGTTCAAGGTATAAAACCTCACTCTTGACTCATTTGAAGCTAGCGGCGATTGTGTAAAACTTTGAAACCATATTGCAGTCAGACTTCCTCATTGTGCACAATAGCACATAAGATGGCTATGTGCTTACCTCCAGACTCTCATTCTGAATGTTTCAACTAAAGCACCTCCTAAGTGTTGGCAGAATCAGAATTTTCATTTAGGGGTTCAAAATATGAAGTCAAAGGGGGTTCAACATCTAAATGGATATATCGACTCAAGCATACTCCAACTGCTAAATAACCCCATCAAACATCTCTAGGAGTCATCTCGTGGCAGAATAAGTCTGGAATTCATGGAGTAAGTTCAGTACTGGATTTTTTAAAGGTTCAGTACATCAAGTTATGTTAACCAAAATGCAAGAGGAAATTCAACTAGCCAATGTAACAGCATCTACCAAAATGCAAGAGGAAATTCAAGGACTTCAGTAACCTTGAATAAAGTCCACTCAGACTTAGCCCCACTTTGACTCATAGTCATAAACACATACACCTTTTGTTTCAATTTGTTTGTTTGGTTTTGACATGCCACGAAGTTTAATAAAGTAAAGAAGATTTTTAATGTTGAGGTCTTAAACCAAAATATCTTTTAATTTTGTGATCTTAAACATGTCATGTGAAAAGTTGAATTTAAAGAGTTACCAAAAAGTGAAAGAAGCATACTTTTTAAAACAAATTAAAATAAAAAGTAAGACAACAAATTGAACTGGAGGGAGCACATAAATACACATATCAATAAAAAGCAAGCTTTCACCAAATTAAGCAAGGGTTTATTCGCAACTAAGAAGTGAAATTTTATTATACATTCTAAACATGTGAACTCTTCACAAACTCCCATCTATGAAGAATAGGGGGAAAAACAACAGTTGAATGTCAGCTTACCTTCCTCTATTGTCAACTGGATAGCCCTTTTCTCCAAGTCAACAGCATGTCTGCTAAGCTCAGGTGGTGGCACACGTAGAAGCACTGAAAGAAACACAATTCATACAAACAGCATAAACAAGGAGTCAAAATGAAATTAGTCAACAGCATGTCTGCTAAGCTCAGGAGGTGCTTAATGTAGAAGCACTGATAGAAACACAAATCATACAAACAGCATAAACAAGGGAGTCAAAATGAGATTAATCAACTGCTTATGAGCTATGTAGCAAGACTCTAAGACTCACTCTGAATGTAATCTGTTTGGTTTGCTTCATCACACTGTTTCAGGAACTTCTGCAGACGAATGAAATGTTCTGTCAATTGCTGATCATCATTCACCTTGACATCCAAAGTATGCTTTGGCTGGGGAGAAAACTTAGAAGAATCAATTTGAGCAGCATGAGAGTTGTGGGCAGCCTTGCCAAGAGAATTAGGAATTGACGGTCCACCATGAGAAAATGTCATCATAGGTGTCAAATGGTTTGGCGTTGCTACAGGAGGATGACCATTACTACCTTCCCTCTGTTGATTTTGTCTTTGAGGAATTATCCTCTGCAACTGACACAGGTTCTTTGAGTGAGTAGCCTCAACAATTTTGTCCACAGTATTTTGAATTCTTCCTTTACCTAGTTCTAGCTCAAATCTTCGTCTAGCATTTAGTATATTGTCATTTGTAGAATTGCTGCTCAAAGATATGCTAGGATTGGTACTTGAAGGACGCTCAGGTGTAAGCCCCTTAGTTCCACACACCCTAGTGGGATCTGCAACGGGTCTTGCCCCTAAAAAATGTGAGTTTTCTTGATGGTTAGTCATCAAGCTATTCTGATTCTGCACATCTCTCAAAGCTGTCTTTCTTGTTACACCAGGAAGCTGCTTGTCGAACGCTTGCACACCAGTTCTGCTAGTGGTCACACCACTATGCAGGGGCTCAGAGTTGATCATTTTGAGATTATTCTTGTTACCCTTCGGATGCAGAAAATTATCAGAATGAAGCCTGAACAGAAAGCAAAAATGAAAAAATATATCATACTCCACTACCTTAGCCTTACGAAGACTCGTAGAAAAAGATGATAGAAAGAGGGGAAAAAAAAACAGAACTGGAAAAGAGGTAGCAATCTTTAGCAGATTTTACCTATGTGAAAAAGATTTAAGAATCAGTAAATCATACTCTATACACTGCACGGCAACCTGGGAAGTGGACTTTATACTTACAACAATACAACATTAAATGGTATTTCCAGGGGATATTATACAAGAGTTTTACAAATGGAGTGACAAGAAGACACCCAAAAGAACTACCAGAAAGATACAAAACTCAATTCCTTTAACAAAATTTTCGGTGCTACCCAATGAGATAACAAGAGATGTTCTAAAAGGAAAAAAAAACACATCAACTGAAATATAATTGCTTTTACATTTTTGTTTGTATGGTCCAAAAGTGAATTAGTAAATGATACAAATCATTTACTCCATAATAGACTTATCAGCTCCCTGTGTAGTTATGAGAAAAAAAGAGACAGAACCAGTACATATGAGAGCATGGAGAAATGGGTCCTATATTAGGAGAAAGGCCCACTGATGAATGTCTTGGTAACTGAAGATAAAAGAAGACAATACACCACCTCTTATTTGTAAGAAGTTATCATCTAGCACTTGATAGAAAAAAACAAGTTAATTTTTCCATGTTTAGTTGGTCAAAATCTTCGGGAGAACACTCTTTCTAGGAAAACAAGTTCCTTAAAAATGAGGAAAATGGCTTCCCTAATAGAAGCAAAGATGAAATTCCAGGTTTATTGTCTCCTCCCCATCCATCAGCGCCCCCTACCCCCACCCCATCCTACTCCCATGTGTTTTGCTATATTACATATAAATACTCTTGGGATAGTATTTCTTGCTTACTTAGCAAACACTAAAAAAGTTTTAAAAACCACTTGCTTTCCAAAAAAACATTTCCCTTCATACCAAATACACCCTTAGTAGCATAACTACTCCAAGAACATTGATTGAAAACCAATTCCACTAGTAAAAGAAGTATATAAAACTAAAAAGCTAAAGTCAAAAAGTACTCATTAGAGCTAACCGTACAATAAATGTATGGCTAAACAAATATAGATCTGAATCAAAATATTTAACGGACTCCTTAACACAAATTGAACTCAAATTCGAATTCCAATTCACTAGAAAACCATAATTTTTACATCTAAGACAAAAAATGAACATACATTTCCTGTCTATAAACAAATAGCAGCAAATAGATAAAAACATTTCTCGACAAACAAAAATGTCAAATACCCACAAACATTTCAATAAGATGATGCAGAGCAAACAAATTTCAAAAATTCAAAAAAATTCAAAAATTAAAATTCAGCATTAAAACCAACTATTTTTTACTTAATACTCCGAAAAGGGAAAATCCAAAGCACGTCCCCACCACAAAAATTAAACCCATAAATTTTGCTATACACAAAAGAATCTACATCCCCGACCTTGCTAAAGCTGGATGCTTTGTACACCTGGCTACCCCAGAAGAATCTACTTCAATTTGCAATATCCAGAAGCCACCCCAACAAGGCTAATCCACTAAATCTTCGTTTAAAACCAAAACCCACCTCGGAAAATCTTCAATCTTTGCCCATAACCATGAATGACAAATTAAAGAACACATTTTTCAATTTTCTTCATATAATTCATTAAAAAAAATTCAAATTTCAAAAAAAAAGTTCATGGCAACAAAGATCGAAACATTTTGGTAGAGATATCGTTGAATAAAAGTGAAATAATTGAAATACTACTTACTGTAAAAGATGTAAATCAGAAACTATGAGCAAATATGGAGAGACGGCGCCAGTGAGAGGGGTTTCAAAAGAGGCAACTTTGGCTCCAAATATTTATTACTCCCTAAGAAATAAATAAGATGCCGAATTTTATTTCATTTATTAAAATCCATCATAAATATCTCCCAGACTTTTATTACTTTACCGAAGGAGTCCACTTTAAAACTTTACACATCTCTTATAAAATAATTATCTTTAATAAAAATATTTTTAAAATTTAAATATATTAAAATTAATAAATAAAATTATATTTTTAGTAAAGTATAGAAGTAAAGATGATCGAGGAAAAAAAAATTATTTCCTGAAATGCCCCTTAAAGTAGTTAATTTACTTGAATTGGCATAATCCTTGTCCCTTGACCAGAATTTAATCAATTCACGAGACTTTAGTGACTTCTTTGTGCAAATTTTTATTTTTATTTTTGAAAGTACAAAAAATTATTTTCGATAATTCTTCGTGTTAAAAATTATTGGTGAACAACTATATAATATAATAATATAAATTTATTTTTTAAGGATCCATCACAAATCTAACTGGATTTTCGAGAGTTTGGGCAATATAGGTATAGTCACTCTTTTTGTGTGAATCTGTTTCTTTTTAAATTTTGAACTATATTCATGGGGTTTACAGTTATTCTAACATGTAATGATGTAGATATCATATTCACGAGGAACACGTTTATTCTAACAGATAATAATATAGATATCAAATTCACAAGAACCTAACTATTCTAACATGTACATATTATCGCGCACATATACATATATCAAATTCACAAGAACCATGATTATTCTAACATGTACTAATATAAATATCATATTCACGAGAATCACAATCATTCTAACATTTTATTACTCATTTTTTCTTTATATAGAAAATTTTCACATAGTTATATATATCTATACTCTATACTAAAAATATTTGGTTCAATTAAACTTCTTGACCATATATATTCCAACATAGAATCCCATAATATGTGTATAGTAATTAAACATTTAATTGGTTGCACTAAATTATAAATTACCAACACACAAATATATTATTATTTTTTTTTGTGTGTTTTCGACTAATTAATATATTTTCCATTTAACAAACCTTTCTCGCATGGATATTCCGAAGTCCTTATCCCACCAACCAAACGACCTCTTATGGTTCTTGATGAAGATAATGATTACCATAAAAATGAAAATACAAACACTAAATATAAATGAACTCTTCAAGCATATTTAAAGGTTTGATTTTGCATTTGATAATTTACAAGCTTTCAACAGGAAAAGAAGAAAAAACAATATACAAGGAGAACTAAACAATATTTACAATCTCAAGAACACACATTTTTCCAGGATTCTCCATCTAATTAATACTAGATTGTATCACAATCTATATAATCTATGTTGTTAGACTCTCCAAAATCATTGATGCACCTGTGTCGAATATCCAAAATGCACTAATCTCTTTTTTGGAGTATCTGACACGCGCTTGTCAACATCTCTGAAGAGTCAGAGTAGCATATATAAACTATAGTTATACCTGGATTACAAGGAGAAAGATTCCTGCAAAAATTCCTCTAACTTAGCTTTGAATCATTGCAGAAAGTTCTTGTTTCCGTTAGGATTTCTTTTATCTTTTCTGAAGAGACACAGCACTTCAACGAGTTCTATTAACACTCGTGCTTTCTCTCGTTGTTCCTTATACTATATAATATATATTCTTTAATTCGGACATGGATCCAAGTTGACCTACATGGGCGAGCCAAATTTAATTCCATCTTAAGCAGATGTATACATTTGGACTCTGCATTGTCAATATATCTGTTCAGTTTTGGTCATCAGTTGTAGTATTGATTTTGCTTTCCTCTGTCCGCGGTCAGTTCCCTCCTTACTTATCTCTTCTACATATTCATATACGCCATACTGAAGGGCAGCAAGCATAAGATTTGAATTATAGGTACTTAACTCGAAAAGCACAGCCACTGAACATTCCTTGTTTTTGGGAGTGCCATCCTTCATCAAATTTACAAGAGTTTCGATGAATGAAAGCTTTCCAATTTCTTGTCTGCCTTCTGGATGAGTCGCGAGAATCAACAATATTGACAATGTCTCATCAATCATGTCTAACTGTTTTTCCTTTAGTAGTTGAAGTAATGGTGCTACAATCCCAGATTGGATCGCGATGCTTTTGTTTGCGTGGTTGAAACATAGATTGAAGAGTGCAGTAATTGCATCCTTCCTCCCTCTGATTGTTCCGTTTTTTAACAGATCAATCAAAGGTGGGATGCCATTTAACGAACCTATAGCTACTTTGTTTTCGTCAAGCATTGATAAGCTAAATAATGCTGCTGCAGAGTTCTCTTTAGCCCCAACGCTTCCATTTTGCAAAATCTCAATTATTTCAGGAATCGCGTTTTCTCTAGATATAAGTTTCTTGTTTGTTTCATCTATTGACAAGTTTAAAAGAGCTGTTACAGCATGTTCCTGGATTTTGGAATCTGGATAGGAAAGTAGCTGCACGAGTGGTGGGATCCCTCCATAATTGGCTATCAATGTTCTTTTCTCTGGATTTTCTTTCGACAGCCTTCTGATCTTTGTCACAGCCTTTCTCTGCACTTCTAAATGACTAAAAGATAGGTCTTTAATCAACGACAATAGCTTTTCATCACTTCCAGCAGAAGGACTTTCGGGGTTCGTTGGAGCCTCTTTTGTTGGAAGTTGAAAGTTGTTTTTCAAACACCACTCCTCAATCAAATTCTTTAGAGCAAAGTTTGGTGCCAGTGACAAATGTGTTAAAGTTTCTCCTGTTTTCGGACATGTATGGTGATTTGAATCCAACCATTGTTGTATACTCTCTCGTTCATACGTCTGCAATAGAAACGAAAAAGTTATCACACTTCACTACCATGCTATACATACATAATTAACTGATTTCCTCACCTGTCCAGTTGAGATAATAACAGGATCAGTCATAATCTGTAATGTGATCGGACAAAGGAATTCGTTTGGGATAGCTATCGAGGTGGATTTCTCGAGAGCTTTAGGCATAACAGGTTCATTAGAAGGACCAGTTTCTTCCATCCCTGCTAATTTTTTCAACTTGTCTAGAAGATCTACGATTCGCTGTGTGCTCTCAGTATTGTGTGAGCGTCTTTCTTTAATCACTTCTTTTACAGACAACATTTCAGCCTTTAGATCCTCAACTGTATGCAATTCCAGCTTTTTTGCTAGCCTTTCTATACTAGCACTATCTGCATTACGATCATTCTCCGTGGACAATGATACCATCAAATCCATCGCGAGTTCCATATCTTGAGTGTCAATTCGCTTCTTAGACCTTTTAAATTGAACAATCATCAATTCCACCTGAAACATATCCGATAAGTAAGAAAATCACTTATTTTTCATCGTACCAAACATTTTGGAAAAGAACTGACCTGTTCTTTCTCTTCATCTGATATACCTAGTTCTTCATATGGCATTCCATCCAAAGCCTGGCTTAATTTTTCATATACAGAATGATATCTCCTTATAACAGCCTCACTTTCCAAAGCCTGCATATAAGCTTCTAACAACTTAAATTTTTTACCTTGGACGTGGATCACATGATAACAAAACGTAACGATAATAATAGAAAAATAATTACCAGGTAAAGTTTGCTACCACAATGACAAGTTTTCAACAATTTCTTAGCAGAATGAAATGCCTTCTTCATTTTAACCAAGCATTGAATACCAGATTCAGGAATATTTCCTTCGAAATCGCGAATTTCTTCCAAAAGGGGTAATAAAAGTTTGATCCTACGTACAAGATTACGACTTTCCTTTCGTTGAGTCCTCCTAAATTCACCATAAGAACTTACAGTTTGAATTATACCAATAAGTTCATATACCAAATCCTTTTTATCTATAGGAATTGTAATTTGATTTGATTGATCATTTTCTTCCTCCATTGTTGACACCATTTGATAATCTCCAAGAAACAAAACCAATAATATTAAAAATGTGAATTTTGAATTCAATAAATTATAGGTTGTTTCTTGGAGGAAAGAAAAATCAAAACCCTAATTAATTTTTGAAGAATTTTCCAGGATTTGATTTTTCTAAAAATTTTTTAATCAGTATTCTGACTCTAAAAATTCAACGCGTTACATTCGGGTCTAAATTTGAGGAAAAGAAATAAAATTTGCACCTTTGAAAATAGTAAGTACTATATTAAGCTATAAATAACACGTCACCATATCTTTTAGATATTCTATCCAATTATAATAGAGTAACTAATATTTTTAATGAAGAAAACTTGATATTTAAGCGATAATGCTTGCAAAAATCTCAAACTCATAACCATTGTTTAAGCTGACATTGATAAATTATTAAATCAATTAGACTCGTTTGAACCTTCTTAATAATCCCTTGATATCAAACTTGTCTTACTAGTGATCCTCTTGATATTAAATCTAAACACGATTGACCTATTAACTAGTACTTTCTCTGTCCATTTTACTTGTCGAGCATTAACTCGACACATCCTTTAAGAAACAATACATGTAATGACAATTTCACTATCCCTTTAAATATCATAAATTTGATGCTTTAGAAAATAATTGTAGTTAATAATAAATGTAAATCAGGAACTAAGCTATTTATTATATATCTCTTTATTTTTTAAATTAAACAAGTAAAATTGAACACCTATTTTTAATAAACGTAACAAGTAAAAATGGATAGAAAAGAGTAATAAGTAAAGGGAGAATATACTTAACCAAAAGTAATAATATTTGAGACAAAAAAGTTAATTAAAAAATAGAAAAAAAAAGCTAAAAAAAAGAAGAAGCAAAGATTATGATGACGAGGAGCAAATTTTTGAAAGATAACCGTTAGGCCAAAGCTCGGAACTTTGCGACCTTTCATCCAACGGCTATAATTTACTAGCCGTTACTTTCAAAATGATGAAGAAGAATAGAAAAAAAAAGCAGAAAAGCGTGGCATTTACAGACATATATCCGATGTTTACGATACAATTTCATATACCCATTTCCCAAATTCTCTCTTTTTAATCAACCCCAAGAAGAACAATCAGGTAAGAGACTTTTTCTTTCTGAAATCTTTGAAAAATGTTCATGGGGTTCTTCGATTAGTAGTCTCCACTCAAAGATTTGATCTTTTTCGTAGCAACTGGTGTAGAGATCTGTTGGGTGTTACTCAATTTGCAGGTTGTTAATTGGGTGAAGTTTTTTCATCTTAGCTTAATTCTTGATATTTTTCTTAGTTTGATTCTTATTTGTTTAATGTGTCATTCAATTTTTCAATTGGGTTTTTGTTTCCATTCAAAGATTTGATCTTTTTCGTTTAGCAATTGGCGTAAAGATTCGTCTAGTGTTACTCAATTTGCAGGTTGTTATTTGAGTGAAGTTTTGTTATCTAGCTTAGTTCTTTATGATTTTTCTTGGTTTGATTGTTGTTTAGATTGATGGGTCATTCAGTTTTTGATTTTCTTTTTTGCCTTGTGGATTGGTGCAGTGAAGAACTGAAGATGGCTGGATCAAATGAGAACTACCCAGGAGTGATCAGGCCTTCAAATCTTCAAGGTGAATTTAGTTTCTTTTGTTCATGTTTTGTGTTCTTGAATTAGTGTTTGTGGATTTGACTGTGATAAATCCTGATTTTATGAATTGGGAAATGTATGGTATTGTTATTTAGGGGGATTGAGGCCTGGTGTTGGAGGAAAAGTGACTGGAGGATTGGGGCAAAATAGGAGGGCACTAAGCACAATCAATAGGAATGTAATGGGAGCTCCCCCATTGCCCTGTGCTGTTGTCCACAAGAGAAATGACATTTCTGAGTATAAACTTCTTAAACCCGAGAACTCGATTCCTTTTCTAGTTTTAATCTTGATAGCTCTACTTGTTATAACTTCTCATTTCTTTCTAGAAACAAAGTCAATGCTGCTAACAAGATCCCTCCTGTTCCGATTCATCGTCCAATGACAAGGTTTGACTCTATCCTCTTGGTTGTATAATACTACGTAGGCATTTGTCCATATGAAGCTGGTTCTTATCTTAAAACTGTAACGACTCATCGTGATTCCTTGTTTAATTTGTCTGTGGGGTTATTGACATTTCAGGAAGTTAGCTGCACAAATAGCAAACAAACAGCAGCAACCTGCAGTCGAGGTACACTGTCAATCTGCTCTTCTGTTATTTTATAACTGAGCTGCTGTTAACATTGTATTTCCATAGGTTACAAAGGCACCAGTCCCAGTGGTACCAAATAGAAATGAATCAGAAGACTGCATTATTATTGATGCTGAAGATTACAAGGCCACTGGTTTTTCCGCCGTGCCAATGTTTGTACAACATACAGAAGCAATGATGGAGGAAATTGATAGGATGGTAAACTTATACGACCTTATATATCTTTGTTCTGGATGTTCTTGTGGATTTCCATTGATGTTATCTTTGATTCAGGATGAGGAAATAGAGATGGAAGATGCAGAAGATTGGTCAATTGTGGACATTGACAGTTCTGATAAAAAGAACTCACTTGCAGTTGTGGAATACATCGATGACATCTATGCTTACTACAAGAAGGCTGAGGTAGTGATGTTATCTCCATTCTCCCTATTTGTTTGCTAGAGTTTTCCGTTTGTCTATAATTTGTACAATGCTCATTAGGATTATGGCCTGTTGTGGAGTTTGCAAGAAGTGTCATATTTTTCAACTGTTTATCTAATTCTTTTGGATATGGTCTCATCTCCCACCTTTATGATCATTAAGCTTTAATAGATTGCCACATTACCCACAAAATGTAGTCTAATTCCAATAATAGATGCAAAACATAGAATTTAGGAATGCACGCACGGTATGCTTAGGCTGTTTCTGTTGTGATGCTATTCTATCAAGAATGACATGCAATCTGAATATGAAGGTGTTTTTCTTATCCACCCTTTTTTAAGCTTTTATGAGTCATTTTCAATTGCAGAGCGTTAGCTGCGTCCCTCCAAACTATATGGAAAAACAATTTGATATTAATGATAGGATGAGAGGCATCCTCATTGACTGGCTGATTGAGGTATACAGTCTGCTGTTATGTGTCATTTCTGATTTTTATGATGTAGAATTTTGGGTGTATTTAACTTCCAAACCAATTTAAAGGTACACTACAAGTTCGAACTAATGGAGGAGACCTTGTACTTGACTGTGAATCTCATCGATAGATTCCTGGCATTTCAGTCGGTGATTAGGAAAAAACTTCAACTTGTTGGAATAACAGCTATGCTTCTTGCCTGCAAGTATGAAGAGGTTTCTGTACCTGTAGTGGAGGATCTAATTTTGATCTCTGACAAGGCTTACACCAGAAAAGAAGTGCTTGAAATGGTTAGTTAAATAAAAGACCAAAATCTTATACTTAAAGCGATGTGGATCTCCATTTTGTTCTGGCTAAAGCTAAATGATTTCAACCGTCCACAGGAAAAGTTGATGGTTAATGCCTTACAGTTCAACATGACAGTGCCTACAGCATATGCGTTTATGAGGCGGTTTCTTAAAGCCGCTCAGTCTGATAAGAAGGTTGGTTGAACTTCTTTGCTATGGTCCATGAAGTAACAACATTCTGAATCACTACCTTTTGTCGATGTCAAAATCAGGTGGAGCTTGTATCTTTCTACTTGATTGAGCTATGTCTAGTTGAGTATGAAATGCTTCGATTCCCACCATCAATGCTTGCAGCTGCTGCTATCTTTACTGCACAATGCACTCTCGGTGTGTCTAAGGAGTGGAATAAAACTTGTGAGAAGCATAGCAGCTATGTCAAAGATCAGCTTTTGTAAGTACACTTTCGGTGAATATCTATTTATTGACAAATTAGACATAGATGTTTGACTGTTGTCTCCCTCATTTTCTATAACAGGGAATGCTCGAAATTAATGGTTTCTTTCCATCAGAAGGCAGCCATTGGGAAGCTCACTGGTGTGCACCGAAAGTACAGCACTTCCAAATATGGCTATGCTGCTAGATGTGAACCAGCTTCTTTTCTATTAGAAGCATGGTTCTAGGATTGTCCAGGAGCGAACACATGATGGAACTGCATGCTTGCAGTGGTAGTTTAATAAGCAATTGTTGATGAGCAACATAAGTTGCCCCAGGCTCTGGGGGGAAGGGGGTGGGTAGGGAGGAGGGTGTTTGAGTTCTTTTTGCTGAGAGAACCATGATTTTATTTGTTTATTTGGTCTTTCATTGTACATTGTTGGTATTTTGTGAAATCTGCTTTTCACACCTTTTCTTGAATACATTTAAGAGCTGCAGTTTCTTCAGTTTCTCACGCGTCTATCGGAAACAACATTTTTACTTTACATATGCACACTCTAAAACAAAGAACTTTATTAGCTTCATACCACTCTAAAACAAAGAACTTTATTAACAGTGTCAACAAACATCTGGACAGGTTCCAACATGTTTAAGTTAATGATCAACTTATTTATTAATTCAGTTTGTTTTATCTCAGTCAGCTCAATTCAAATTTATTCATCAGACTTGTTAAAATATTTTTAAAGACTTATTAAAGTAGATTGGAAAAAGTAACCGAAGTTTGTGTTGGAACTAAAAAGATAAGAGAAAAAATTATATTAACTGCAACAAAATATAGTATGATAACTGAAAGAGAAGAGAGCCAATCGGTAACAGAAATCGAAAGACAAGAAGAAAACTACTACAACTACTAGTATGGAAGGATAAAGAAGACAACACCGACAAAATTTGAATCAATACATTAATTACAATAAAATATAGTATGACAAGCAAAAGAGAAGAGATAACAACCGGTAATAGAAATTGAAGGGCAGACTTGAACCCGGGTCTCTCGGGTGAGAGCCGAGTATCCTAACCAACTAGACTACAACGGATCTTGAACTTCTCAGTATGACTTTTATAATTTGTTTGTAGCAGAGACTCTATATCTTCTCAGGATCGGACTAGTGCACATTGGAGAATAGATTTTAGTTAGTTTCAGATTCATTTGTTTCTTTTTGCCTCTAAATCAAGATTACTCTATCTCTTCTTAATAATTTTTAATTTATAATATATTTTAGATCACAATATTATAAAAAAAATTTGATATATCCAAGATATTTTTAGTTAAAATATATTGAAAGGTGATACTGTAGCTCCAGCCGGTTCACATATATCTAAAAAACACATTTTAGTTGATGATTGAATGGACACATCTACTGAGCTGTACAGACTAGAGTTCCACTTAAGCTTGACGTGGATGATAAGGACCACTCTTTTCTGTACCAACAGAAAATCTAAACTGTACCTAATTCTCAATCTTTAGCCCCACCTCAAATTAGCTAATATCCATGAAATTTTTTGCTATTTCCCCTACAAGAATCAATACCCAAATTACAAGGCTCTTTGTTCTGTTCTGTCACTATCCAAATATCTAATCAAAATCCCTATTCCAACTCATCTTTTTTTTTTGTTTTGTTTCCCTGTCCCTGTATATAATTGCTACATGGGCCAGTTGATTTCTTTGATCTACTGATAGAGATAGCTATATATCAAGATATTGTGAGGTAACAAGTTTTCAACCAACCCCACCATGCTAAATCTGTATTTTTTTTGAAAGTTTGGATAATTTCCTGCAAAGATTAGATTTTTCCACTTTTGGGGACCTACCCTTTTTGCTGGATGGCTGAATTTCGTTACTAATTTTCTCTATTCTTGAAATATTGTGGTCATTTTTCTTTCAAGATCAGATTTTTCCTCTTTTAGGACCTTTCCTTTTGCTGGATTCTGATTTTCTTTATGCTTAAAATATTGTGGACATTTTTCTTCCAAGATCAGATTTTTTTTCGTTTTTCATAATACTCATGTGCAGTAATTGAATTTGACGTTTTTTGGTGTGATCTGGCAATGAAGATAAGAATGTGGTGCAAGTTGAGAATACAAGTTGTATAGGTTGATTATTTTTGCTTGATTTTTTGTGTGGTGTCTAGAAATTTCTAGGTTATTTTCAGATGGTGACCTTCCCAACTATCTCATTAGATTTTGAGATTTCAGAAGTGGCACCTGATATATTTAGAAATTGCTATCAAGGACATCTTTTTCCTTTTCTTTTTATCTTGCTGTCAAATGTCAAAGCCCTTCCTGGATCCCATTTGATGATTCTTGCCTATCACAATCTATTGAGCAAGTTCTTTTTTTGGAATCTTTTTTGTTACTATCTGTCAGAAACTTTATATAGCTGAGTCTTTCTTCAATCTTTTCTTATATTGATTATTGATCCTCTGTCTAAAAATATGGTTCATTGCCAGCATTATTGTGAAGTGAGTAAAGAAGAATTGTTTCCTCCGGGAAAAATGATGGAGAAAAAGCAGAAGAAGTTTCTTACTGTGGCACCATTCGAGTGTGCCTGGCCTAATGATCTGAGATTTAAAGAAGCAGGGAGGGGGTGTGTAGCTTTTGATGCTTTCGCGCATAATGATGTAACAGTTGTTTTCCGGGAGCAGGCGGGGAGTCAGCACTATCACTACAAAAGGGATAACTGTCCACACTATACTGTAATCATTGGTAGCCATAGGAACAAGAGATTGAAAATCGAGGTTGATGGGAAAACGGTGGTGGATGCGGCTGGTGTTGGTCTTTGTTGTTCTTCAGCATTTCAAAGCTACTGGATTAGTATTTATGATGGATTGATTAGCATTGGCAAGGGAAGGTATCCTTTTCAGAATCTTTGCTTTCAGTGGCGTGATTTGAATCCCAATTGCACTGTTCAGTACGTTGGTCTTAGCAGTTGGGATAAACATGTTGGCTACAGGAATGTTAATGTACTACCTGTCACACCAAATCATTTATCTCTGTGGAAACACGTGGATTATGTTGAGCATGATTTAGGAGAGGATGATTTAGAACAAGAGATAGAAGATGGAATTGCTAATTATGAAAGTTGGGGTCTAGGAAAGTTTCTTGAGAATTGGGAGTTATCGGATATGTACTTCATTGTTGGAAAGGAAGAAAGGGTTGTTCCAGCTCATAAGCTAGTTTTAGAAGCATGTGGAGATTTTGGTCTTAGTTCAACAGTTGAAGAAGTTGTTCACCTGCCAGACATAAGTTGTTCTGTTCTTCATGCACTTCTTCAGTACATCTACACCGGACATACTCAGGTTAGTCCTAACTTTCAGGAGATTTCAAATTATTATCCTACCATAATATTGTCTGCTAAACTTTGGATAACATACCTATTGATTATTACTTTGTTGAGTTTCAGAAAAAAAGAATAGTTTTTACTATCCAGACGGGGAATTAAATCAAATGTTTCAGATGGAAGAATCAAAAATTATTTATCAAACTTTACCATGAAGTCGTTTTTAGAATTTGCTCGATGTGACTTTTGTTTGTTAACCAACTTTTCTTTCTTTTTGTACCTCTTCCTATTGTCTAAGTTCTTTTTAAGACTATCAACTTCAGCCAAATCTTAAATGAAACCTACCAAGCGTGTATCAGACATGAAAGCATTCCACTTAAATAGGTATAGATGTGTGTGTTGTGCGCTTGCGTGTGAGTAGATATGTATATGTTCCCCGAGTATTGTTCTATGCGACTATTAGTTTACTTGAATATTTATCTTATAGTTGCTGATTCGTTGCTATATTTGAACATTGTAGATTTTGGAGTCTGAGCTCTGCTCATTGAAGTCTTTGAGCTTACAATACAAAGTGATGTCATTGGTGAAGCAATGCGAAGAGGTCCTTGAGCGAATTATGTCTAATAAGGAACTCGTTGACTCCGCTCAGGTTGTAGACATATTTTATCCAAGCTGGCTCCAATGCAGCAAAACTTTCCCATATGGGTTGCCAATTGAAAGAGAAAGGTTTGAACGGTTCCTCTCGACTGGAGATTACAGTGATCTAGACATTTATGTTGGAGTGCATGATATTGTTTTGCGATCACATAAGGTGATCCTTGGGTCATGGAGTACTCCTTTCACAAAGGTAATTAACATTGTTAACAACTTCTCTTTGACAAATTTGCCCTACTTATTGCCTTTAGTAGGAAGTAGGAGGTTAAATCCACCAGTGAACAGTACACTTTTCTGTCTTAAGTCCTGTGAAAATTTTCTGTTAGTCTCTCTTCATTAGAGAAGTTCCTTATTACAACATCCTGGTTCCACCATTATTACCAGGTGTAAAGTTGTAGTTGCGCTGAATGGGCCTCTGCCTTGTTTCTTCAATTTTTGGACTAGACTAGGATATATTACACGTTCATCTGTTCTGATGTTCACACTCAAAGTCAGCAATTTTGTAGTGTTACCTTTTTTTTTATTGAGGATTGTTTGTTGTATAAATCTGAGGTGCTTAGAGAAATCATTCTCATAGGAAAAGAAGATTTCAAGTTCAACATGTTAATATGGATTGCTTCAATTTCTTAATTGTAGTTGGCGCCTGGAAATAGCAGTAAGAATTCAGAATCTGTCATGAGTCAATAGCCATACACTGTTTGTGCTGGTTCTCTTTGTTTAAAGCAAAAATCTCAGTTGTGTTATTTCAGTAGTTTAATGTTTATCTTCTGCATGGCTTTTAGAATGCTGAGAATTTTTTTTAAATTGGCAGATGTTTACAAATGGAATGAGGGAGAGTGTTTCTTCAATGGTCTGTTTAAAAGATGTTCCTCTTGAAGCATTCAAAATTATGCTAGAATTCATGTACAGTGGAGAACTTAATAAAGAAGCTACTGAGGGAATTAATACCTTGTTACTTCAGCTACTTTTACTAGCTGATGAGTTTGGGGTAACACTTCTTCATCAGGAGTGCTGCAAAGTACTTCTGGAGTGCCTCTCAGAGGTAATCTTGTGATTCTCTCCTCTTTCCATACATACTTCTTCTTTTGTTGCTAAACCTGTATCATGTTGAAAGTGCTAAATGTCAGACTACAATTAAAAGAGTGGAGAAGTGATGCAGTTCAGAGTTGTGAGCGTGAGCAGAGCCATTTTATAAAAATGAGATATAAATATTAATACCTTTCATCTATACATTATATGCAGGGATGGAGTTCTCCTATTGGAAGAAGGTTCAAGAACTTTTTCTATTATGCCAAGTTTAGTGGACGAGGAAGAAGACAGTTTGGAAAAGTCTTCGGGTAGTGATCTGTGACACTAACTATTGATCTTTGTTGCAGGACTCGGTATGCCCAATTCTTCAAGTGATATCATCTATTCCCTCATGTAAACTCATCGAAGAAACCTGTGAGAGGATATTCTCCATGCACTTTGATTATTGTACAACTGCAACCATCGACTTTATCATGTTAGATGAATCAAGTTTTAGCAATATCCTTCAGGTAATCATCATTCCCTCTTTATACATGAATAATATGAAGAATATTCTGATTTTTTTTACTTAAACATGTATCATCACTTGAGGGGAAAACTTTGGATTATCTCGTTGGAGTAGATGTCTGCAAGGGGGGAATATCTTTTGCAAACTTCACAAACTGCAGTATAACAGCGGGTCATATTTAATGTGTCATTCCTTGAACAGAAGAGTTCAGATGATTTTATCTTTGGAATTCTTCATAAGGAAAAACATACTAAATTCACTTTATTTAGAGATGGCCACTGATAAATTTATATGCCATTGCATTGGCAGTATACATCTCTCACGATAAACAATTTGTTTTTCAGCATACAGATTTGACAGTGACATCTGAAGAGAGAGTTCTCAATGCCATCTTGCTTTGGTGCTTACAAGCAAGAGATCTCTATGGATGGGAAACAGTAAATGAATTGATGGTAAATTCAATACCCGAGATGCTTTTCGGAGAGAGACTTAAGTCTCTGAATGAATTTCTGCATCTTGTGCGGTTCCCTTTACTTCCACTTGATCTGCTGAATAAGGTATATACCTTGAAATTTAGGAGTAACTCACTTCCCTGTCATTAAAGATTAATATATACTAAAGTTGGCCCTATTAATTGTTGCCTTTGTTGGGAATCCTGCAGTTTGAACAGAGTAGCCTTAGCCAGCAGATTCCCACTTTTGACCATCTGGTATGTTCTCATCCTTTAGAGAAAGATTCCTGGCATGGGCTAAAACATTTATAATTTTTCGTATGTTTTGTCATTTTGATAGCTTTGGAGAATAACTCTATACTATTTAATAGGTTAAAGAGGCCATAAGATTTCTGGAATTTGGGGTCACCGATTTTCAAGGAAGCCAGAGGTGAGTATACTTGAAAAGTTTAATTAAAACCACCCTGTGATCATAGTTAGATATGGTATCACACTATCCTCGAGGCAATGACCTAGTATATTAAGCGTCTAATAATTGAAGGAACTATTTATCTGTCTGTATGCATGCTAAACCTGTCTAATTAAATTGGAGAATGACTATAAAAAATGTCTAAAAGCTGACGCTGATGAAGTGCTCTTATGATAATAATAGATTTCAGCATAGAAAATCAAGTTTTAAGGAGCTGCTCTACATATGCGATGGAGACAGCAATGGGGTGCTTTATTTTGCTGGCACATCATATGGGAAACATCAGTGGGTAAATCCTGTTTTGTCTAAGGTAAATCGACAGTTGCAATAAGCAATTTACTCCTTTTGACTTGTTACTTATGCAATCGTTTGTCATCTCATTTTGTCATCTGTTTAAGATGGGTAATTCATGTTTCAGAGAGTAATCATCACTGCTAGTAGCCCCATTTCAAGATGCACTGATCCTAAGGTGTTGGTATCAAGGAACTTCCAGGTATGAATAGGATGACATTCAGTTAATTTGAAGGATCTTCTCCATTTAGATTAATTGGAGAAAAAAAAAGAAGAAATATTCTTTTGTTCTCTGTCTCTCTCTCTCTTTCATCGATGGCATGGAGAAGATGCTGTAGTTACACAAAAGAGAGTGTTAGCTCCATAATGTGAGGGATGAAATATTTTTTTGTTCTCAGGGTACATCTGTTGCTGGACCTCAGATGGAGGGCGGAAGAAACACTTCGTGGTGGATGGTTGATATTGGTCCAGATCACCAGGTTAGATTTATTGATTTGTGTATAATTTCATTGTTTGTACACAATGGCCATAGAGAAGGGAGATGAAATAAGTTTTTGTAACCTAGACAATCACTTCGTCCATGCTGATTTTCAAATTCATATGTATTTTGTAATTGTCTTCTGAAAATGAGCATTTAATATTGAACTTCGATAACTTGCATTTCTCACTGTAAGGGCATTGCACGATATCATGGTTGTCTAGAGTAATGCTGGTTAGTATACCTTGTGGAACAAAATACTAAAAGTGAACACTCGTCTACTTTTCTTTTTTTAAACAAAACTTTTTGGTGTTGCATGGTTGCTCTTTTGGTTTCATTAAAAACGTACCCTCGCTCTCACTCTCTGTCAGTTTAACATTCTCAAATAGTGTCTCAATATCCCTGATTGATTTTCCCATTTCGTATTCAACTAGAAGATAAACATCTGATGCATTTAATATTTGATGAATCAATGCAGCTCATGTGTAACTACTACACATTAAGACAGGACGGATCAAGATCATTTATCAGACATTGGAACTTTCAGGTAAGCAGTCACGCCATATTCACAAACCAGTATACATGTCATCTCTAGTAGAGTTATGGATATACTGTCTATCGATTCTACATGTACATGTTCCGACATCTCCATTTTATAGGACTGAAAACGGTGTTGAAAGTGGCGTTACAATAACAAATTTTTATGCATTGCATTTTCAGGGCTCTTTGGATGGGAAAAATTGGACAAACCTGAGAGTACATGAGAATGATCAAACTATTTGCAAGCCAGGTCAATTTGCATCATGGCCTATTACTGGTCCAAATGCCTTACTTCCTTTCAGATTCTTTCGAGTTCTCATGACCGCTTCTACTACAGACGATACTAACCCGTGGAACTGTTGCATCTGTTTCTTAGAACTGTATGGCTACTTTCATTAGCTTGGTATCAGTTTGAACATAGTTTTTTCACACTCTTTATTTACAGTCAAAATGTTGTACGGTTTTGGTATTCCTCAATGATGTTTGTGTTGTGATATCATCTGTACTTATAAATGTGTGTTTTTCGATTGATCTCGTCGCGCGCCATGGATTGTTGTTTGCAGTTTTTTGAAACTATGGTGATTTGATGGTTGATAATTGAAAGTTAGTACATTACACAGAAAACCAGAGGATTTGTTGAATCAGTCTTTTTTGTGCACATGGCAATAACTTTGAAAATCAACTGCAAGTGAGCTTGTTTTATATGAATATTAGAATAGATTCGATTTTTCGATTCAGTTAATTTTTCAATTTCAACTTTTCACGTGAATATCATAAATTATTATTATTGACATCATAGACACAGGATGGTGGTTGATAATTGAATTTCCCATTTTCAAGAAATCAATTATTGTTTGTCACTAAACTTTAGATGGGCATATCAAATAAAAGGGATCTGCATCATCACATGGCAAAACACTGCTACACAAAATTTTGACCGTTGATGTTTCAATCAACTCTCGAAAGTTGAGACCGCTTCAGAATTTTAAATTTATGAATTCTAGTAAATTATTACTAATACATATTAATTGAATTTCTTTGACACGAAAGAATATTCAATAGAACTATTGAATTGTACTACATTTATAATCAACACTTTAGATCTTTTCAAGGCATTTTTACGTCTGGAATTTACGTTACATATCTATGTCTTTAATTTATATTTTGGGTCATTTTTTATACCTTTGCTTCGAAACTCGCCCCGAAAACAGTGAGATAATCACATGAACGGTGGACACTACATTTTGCCAGATTGACTTGTAAATTGCATTTTAGGAAAATGTTAATGGACGATCAATATTAAACTTATCATTGCAAGTTTGATTACAACTAATTATGAAACTGTATACTTTGCCAACTTTAAGTGATTTGATGGCTCATAAATCATAATTTAAACTTTTTCGTTAAAAAATTATTTTCGATAATCATTCAATTAAGTATTCGGTCATTTAAATCCTCTCGATTTTAAAATCTTAATATAAAATAATAAAATCACTTTCATTAGAAGCATTATCCATCTAATTTGACGGACAACCTTTGATCACGTGGAAATCCAAGCAAGTAGATTATAACAACAAATTGACAAATTAATTTCTTTCATTTGGCCCACTACTGAATTTGCTTGTCTATTTGAGTCCTCGTATTTGAAAGATATTCTCTTTTCATCCTTTAAGTTTAATTCATGAGTATTTTGAAACTCGTAACTTGATTAAACGGGATGTACAACAAGATAACATACTAAGCAACGGTAAATCTTGATTTTGAACATTTTTGCTTTGAGCTCAAATTTTACCGTAGCTATTTGATTTATTTAGATTCGAAATCTATTATTTATATATATCTAGTGAATCTTTTAAACATATATATAAAATTATTAGGTTCATATAAATTCGTAAATTCTTAATTACATCTGTTTTTACCATTAAAAAAATAAAACAATCTCTATGAAAAATACATATACTCGAAAATTCGATTATAACTATCGTGTACGATTTAGGTCAATAACTATTGAACTAATATATGAAGTAATATATAACTCAAAAAAAGAAAAAAGAAAGAGTGTGGGGTCTTGGGGAAATACTTATAAAGTGAAGGACCACAAAAGCTCATAATGTTTTTATTAAAGCCATTAAAATGAGAAAATCAAGAATCATCTGAACATATAAGAAAGCAAAGTAGAAGCAAAGCAGCGTAGTTAAGGCTCTTTGCTGAAGAAGAGTGATCAATGGAGATTAATTTCAATGTTTTATCAAAACCCATTCAAGGCTCTTCGCCATCTTCCTTACCTAAAGTTTCTCTCGGGGTAACTTTGCTGATTTCATGTTAAATTCAACTAATTTTAGCCTTTTGATTTCATTTTCCTTGATATTATTGGATCATCTCCTTCCATTTGGGTAATGGGGGTGTATTTTTCCACATCAATATGGAAGAAAAATGACACTTATAGAGCCTGTTTTAAGTATATTATTAGAAACTAGAAAGAGTGTGTGTGTGTGTGTGTGGTGGTGGTGGTGCGTGTGTGTGGGGGGAGTGAGACAATATTTTGAAAGAGTGTTCAGGAGGTTCTGGACGACATGGATAAGGATAGAAAGTTAGGTAGTTGAGTGTCATCTCGCTTATCGTTCTATACTACTAGTCATGCTATTTCTCTAGTGGTTGGCTGTTATTCAATCTCTGTTACTATTTTCTGTTTCTTGTATTTTGATTATTGTATTGTCTTGTTGTAGTTATTGTTCCTACGTAAGAATGCTCTGACATGCTTTACTTGGTGTTTGTTCATGGCTTCTTCATTTGGGTTGCTTTGAAATGCTTTTACCTGAGCTGACGGTCTATCAAAAACAACCTCGCTGTGTCCTAAGGTAGTAAGGTCCTCAGTAGACTCCACTTGTGAGATTATACTGTATTTGTTGTTGTAGTAGTAGTGGTGGTGGTCTTTTAGGTTTGGTGGATTAGTTCTTGGGATTGTTAATTCATAACACCTTCCTCTTGATAGAAGCATAGGCGGAGCTAGGATTTTGAGTTTATAGGTTTTGGATTCTATAGAAAGATAGCTTACTCTGTTCTAAATCAATTATTTGTACGTAAGAAGTGGATTTTAAAACACAAATACAGGGTCAGGGCCAAATTTCCGAACATGTAAACATGCTTGTAGCTCTGTCGTCGATAGAAGAAGAGGGGAAGTAAAAGATATATTCTACTATGCTATTATTAGACTAGAGGGTCCATTATACCTCCAAGAAAATGAAAAAAAAAATCTTTATGAAAGTTAAGTAAGATTTGTTATGGTTTTGCTGGAAATAGAATAATCTCTAATGCTGAGATAGCTACTGAAGTTTGTTTGTCTAGCTTTTTAAATTTACCAATATTAGATTCAGTTCTCTCTATCCGAAGTTAGCGCTCTTATTGGATGAGTATCTTCTGATTACATGGTCATGATGTTTCTATTTTTGACATTCTTTTGGGTGTTAAACAGCAATTGGAAGTGTTTTGTCATATGAGATGGATAATTAAGCATGTGTTCTTTGAATGGACCTTGAGAAGCTCAAATTCTACGTCAATAATTGCTACCACTCAGTCCAGAGTTTAGAATATGCTACATTAATTGTTCAATTATAGTGTAAGATTTCTTAAGTTCTCAAGATATCCATGTAACCTCGAGAATTTCTTTGACAGGCTTCTAAAAATAAGATATGTTTTCCTTCTCAACATAGTACTGGACTGAAGTTTGGATCTCAGGAACGGTCTTGGGATATTTCCTCCACTCCAAAATCAAGAGTTAGAAAAGATGAAAGGGTATGTTTGATAATTTGATATGGTTGCACAGATAATATAGAAACAGTTAAAAAATACTGGACTGGTGTTCATGCCATATTTGATCTGTGTACAGTGTGGAGGCATAAAACATACTTGGTCCCACCATTTTATAATACCTTCACTTGGGAAAGGGAGCTCTTTACTCATGTGTGCATTTGTTATTTGCATTACAAACTTTATAAGCATGGTGTTTCCATATTATCAACTTCTTTCATGTGGTATAAAACAGTTTTTAGCTCTGTTAATACCTTTCTTTCTTTTGATATAAACTGACTAATGTGCATTGTTTGCCTAGATGAAGCACAGTTCAGCTATTTCTGCTGTTTTGACCGATGACTACTCGACAATGGCATCCCTTGAGGAAGACATTGAGGCTGAAAAAATTGGACTCCTAAATTTGGATCCAGCTTTGGAACCTTACCTAGACCACTTCAGATACAGAATGAAGAGATATGTGGATCAGAAAATGCTAATCGAAAAATATGAGGGACCCCTCGAGGAATTTGCTCAAGGTAACAGCCAAAAGTTGTGCTTCAGGCAGTTTGACCTTATTTGGAAGATGACTTGTTTATACCTACTTTGACTTTGCTAGAGAATTTCTCTTCCAGGGAGCAAGTATTGGCTCCATTTAGGAGGCACCTGGCTAGTTTTTCAATCTTTTAAAAAGTTATTTGTTTGTGTCTTCAAAAACAAGACAAGTATTTTTGGAGGAGTGAAACATCTATGAGTGTCAGTGGCAGAACCAGAATTTTCCCTAAGGAGATTCAAAATATAAAAAATGTACACACAAAGAAGTTGAGGGGATTCAACATGTACTATATAAACATATAAAATAATCTTAAACAATTTTACAGAAAAAAAAGTCTTCCTCCTGTTGCTTCACAAATTTCTTCAATAATCATGAGTTACTCTTTCTGTTCAGAATTGCTTCCTTATTATTGAATTCATGATACTTTTGTTGAGATTTAGCAGGTTTTTCTTGTGTAAACCGTTCTCTTTTTTCCCAGGTTATTTAAAATTTGGATTCAACAGGGAAGAAGGTTGCATAGTCTATCGTGAATGGGCTCCTTCTGCTCAGTAGGTCCTCTTCTACTACGCAATACTAGTTTTCATCATCAAAGCAGATTTACCTATTAAAGCATAGTGTTGCAGCATCAATTGGCTTTTACATGTTCTAATTGTTACGGAAGTTCTGCTTCTAATTAACTCATCCACAATGCAGTGAAGCGGAAGTTATTGGCGATTTCAATGGATGGAATGGTTCCAACCACATAATGGAGAAGGACCAATTTGGTGTTTGGAGTATTAGAATTCCTGATGTTGATGGTAACCCAGCCATTCCACATAACTCCAGAGTTAAGTTCCGTTTCAAGCATGGTAATGGAGTTTGGATAGATCGTATCCCTGCTTGGATAAAGTATGCCACTGTAGATGCCACGAAATTTGCAGCACCATATGATGGTGTCTACTGGGACCCGCCACCTTCAGAAAGGTTTTGTTATTCATACCTTGAATCTGAATATTGAACTCCTTTCTTCAGTATCTTGTCATGAGTTATCACAGGAAATAAGATTCTTGTTCTTACTCGTCTTTTTTCATAAGACATTTTGTAATGCAAAAGCTAAAATAATTTGTCTTTACTAATTTGGACTCGATCCATATTTTTCCCCTTAACAAAATCAGTCAATCTTTTAGTGCTTGAGAACTTACTACTTCGGCAATTAAACAGGTACCACTTCAAATATCCTCGCCCTCCCAAACCCAAAGCCCCACGAATCTACGAAGCGCATGTCGGCATGAGCAGCTCTGAGCCACGTGTAAATTCATATCGTGAATTTGCAGATGATGTTTTACCTCGAATTAAGGCAAATAACTATAATACTGTCCAGTTGATGGCCATAATGGAACATTCTTACTATGGATCATTTGGATATCATGTTACAAACTTTTTTGCTGTGAGCAGTAGATCTGGTAACCCGGAGGACCTAAAGTATCTGATAGATAAAGCACATAGCTTGGGTTTGCAGGTTCTGGTTGATGTAGTTCACAGTCATGCAAGCAACAATGTCACTGATGGACTCAATGGCTTTGATATTGGCCAAAGTTCTCAAGAATCATACTTCCATGCTGGAGAGAGAGGGTACCATAAGTTGTGGGATAGCCGTCTGTTCAACTATGCCAATTGGGAGGTTCTTCGTTTCCTTCTTTCCAACTTGAGGTGGTGGCTAGAAGAGTATAACTTTGACGGATTTCGATTTGATGGAGTAACTTCTATGCTGTATGTTCACCATGGAATTAATATGGGATTTACAGGGAACTACAATGAGTATTTCAGTGAGGCTACAGAAGTTGATGCTGTGGTTTATTTAATGTTGGCCAATAATCTGATTCACAATATCTTCCCAGACGCAACTGTTATTGCTGAAGATGTTTCTGGTATGCCTGGCCTTGGCCGACCTGTTTCTGAGGGAGGAATTGGTTTTGATTACCGCCTGGCAATGGCAATACCAGATAAGTGGATAGATTATTTGAAGAATAAGAATGATGAAGACTGGTCCATGGAGGAAGTAACATCAAGTTTGACTAATAGGAGATATACAGAGAAGTGTATAGCTTATGCGGAGAGCCATGATCAGGTATTACAAATTTTTTTCTACAATAAATAATTCTCTGAAAATTTGCTAGATAGAATCCAAATGTACATATCCCAAAAGTGTAAAAGTACTACTTTTGCTATGGGCTTCAGTATATTGATAGCCATTGAATTTCATGATAAGTTATTTATCTGGTGGTGACGTGTAGCTTTATGTTCTCTCTTATTTTGCCCATTGGAAACAGTCTATTGTTGGTGACAAGACCATTGCTTTTCTCCTAATGGACAAAGAGATGTATTCTGGTATGTCTTGCTTGACAGATGTTTCTCCTGTTGTTGATCGAGGGATTGCACTTCACAAGGTTTGTCTGTTTCTATTGTTTAAGGTTATTATTAGTTAGTCACAGGAAATTCTTACTCTCTTTGTGAGGTGACCACTAAATATAGTTTTCAGGGTTCTGATGGATTATTCAATATTCTGTTTAAAATTAGTTTTTTCTGTTCATGCTTTGTGTTTCTTTTTTAATATCCCTCTCAGTTGTAGGTCTTTCTTCTCATCTATTCACTTTTCACTTCTAACCTCAGATGATCCATTTTTTCACCATGGCCTTAGGAGGAGAGGGGTACCTCAATTTCATGGGTAACGAGGTATGTCTCAGCTTTAGATATTTTGTGATAATTACAGTTGTTAGTTTGGCTTACTGGAACAAGATGCATTCTTCAAAAATGACCTGAGTTGGTGAGCATGCCTTTGATTGAAATCTATGTTGCTCGGACTCTTCAGAAATGTCAATGGGTGCATGTTGGATTCTACAAAAATAGTGTATTTTTGGAGAATCTGACATAGGTGCGGCATTGAAAGTGAAGAGTTCGCGCAACTAAGATTGAAACAGAGAGAAAACAGCATGTTGAGTGTTTCCATTGTCTAGGGATTTCTATTTTGTTGCGGAGAACAAACGTCATCTTAGAAAAGTACATAGTTTACCCTTTTTTGTATAGAATATTAAGATATAGAATTTGCAAGAGTATCTGCTTTGGAGTTATTGTGAAATGTCTGATGAATTTTGTTGTAGTTTGGCCATCCTGAGTGGATTGACTTCCCTAGAGAGGGCAATAATTGGAGTTATGACAAATGTAGACGCCAGTGGAACCTCGTGGATAGCGAACACTTGAGATACAAGGTTCAGTATTTTGCATTGCAGTTTGTTCAATATCTAGTAGTTTCTAGATTGCTTACTTGTAAGTCTACTTGGTTCAGAGGAGGATAACTCATTTCATCTTTGTCTACTTATTTTTCTAAGGAATTTTTTTCTGATTTTCGTTTAGAGATCCAAGTATTACATTCATATACACTAATTACCACCTCATTAACTGCCAGTAAGGCCTTGATGAGCAATTTAATTTGATTATTTGAAGCAATAATTTCAAGCTACCAATCCACTTCCAGCTATATTTGTTGGATAGTTTCTTTTTCTTTACTTGAAGTCATACTAATTGAATGACCTAATCTGATATATATATTTCTCCGTTTTCCTCCACATCATGTTGAAATGCAGTTCATGAATGCATTTGATAGAGCCATGAATTTGCTCGATGAAAAGTTCTCATTCCTTGCATCAGAAAAACAGATAGTAAGCAGTATGGATGAAGATAATAAGGTACAATAATCTAGAGTTGAAATGTTGGGTTTATGAATGCTGTAATTCTATCCAAGGACAAGTAGACGCTTTTTAACCTTCCATTTCTTGATGATGGATTTCATATTTTTTAAACCAATAGCTAGTCAGTTCGGTAATAGCTATACTGATTAGGTACTTCACTTGGCAGGTTGTTGTGTTTGAACGTGGTGATCTGGTATTTGTATTCAACTTCCACCCAGATAACACATATGAAGGGTATATATGTTTTTTACTTATCGTGAAATCATTGCTCTGCTTGTTTTTAATGTTCTCAACAAGTTTTATGGAGAAGTAACCGAAACGAATCATTTTCATATTTCTAACTTAATTCTTTTTCTGATCCTCACATGACGAAACAGGTATAAAATTGGATGCGACTTGCCAGGGAAGTACAGAGTTGCACTGAATAGTGATGCTTGGGAATTTGGTGGCCATGGAAGAGTAAGGAGTTACCTTGAATAACTTCTGATAATAAGATTACAGATGTAGGTTACCGTTATCTCATCAAGGAGAACTATAATTGTCTCATTCACCTTTAGTTGCATAAAATATCAGGCTCTCTAAGTTTGGAAGTCTTTGAAGTTCCTGCCCTTTGCCCTGCGTTGTTTAGTTAACTCAAAAAAGAGAACTTATTATTGATGATCTTTGTCCTCATGATGACGTGCAATCTATTCTCATGACAGGTTGGTCATGATGTTGACCATTTCACATCACCAGAAGGAATACCTGGAGTTCCAGAAACAAATTTCAATGATCGCCCAAATTCCTTCAAAGTGCTGTCTCCTGCGCGCACATGTGTGGTACAGTTCTTGCCATGACCTCCCTTTTTAGTTTGGTTTTGCTCATTAGTCATTTGTATGCATAGAAGTATTTTCCTATTAACTATTTATTACCATAAACAATCACCAGTTAAGCCCCCTGAAAACTAATATGAAAGTTTGAAATAGCCATAATCAGATCTGCCTTTCGCATCTACTTATACAAAATAAAGGGATACCAAAAAAACTTCTCTGTTTTCTTTTTTTCACGTAACCCATGCATGTAACTTGCACTTACATAAAAAAAAACTAAACAAATAGGCAAATGATAAAAAATGAAGTTGATGGGAACTTAAAATTGCCCTAAAGTCACTAGTACTTGTTGCTGGTGGAAGGTGTAGGTATCTGTGGAACTAGTTGAGGTGTGCATAAGCTGGCTCAGACACCATTGTTATGAAAATAAAAAAACGCTCTGAAGTAACGCTAGGAATTGTCATATCCTATACACCTTTGACATTTGCACTATTTAATAAATTCTGAAATCTTCTCTTTTTTTTTTTCCGTAACCAATACTTGTAGCTAACCAACCCCAATTTCTTTGAGACTGAAGCGTAGTTAAAACAATGCGTGTATCTTTCACTTGTATGGACGACACAACTATTTGTGCAAGTCAAAGAATGCAATATTCTTTGTGCAGCTTTATATTTAGGATAGTTAAATAACAAATGAATTTGCTGGTAGAAAAATAGTTGGGAAAGAATTTATATATTGAACTAAACTAACTTCATTCATCTTTCTTTTTGCTTCTTCGCCTTGTTTGTAAAGGCTTATTACAGAGTTGACGAAAGCATGTCAGAAGCTGAAGATTACCAGACAGACATTTCTAGTGAGCTACTATCAACAGCCAATATCGAGGAGAGTGACAAGAAACTTAAAGATTCACCATCTGTAAATATCAGTAACGTTGGTCAGACTGTTGTATCCTCACCAAATATCAGTAAAGTTGGTCAGACTGTTGTAGTTTCTGTTGAGGAGAGTGACGAGGAGCTTAAAGATTCACCTTCTGTAAGCATCATTAGTGATGCTGTTCAAGCTGACTGAGATGATTCGGATGCAAACTTCTGGGGTGATGTCTAGTCAGATGACTGATTGACCCTTCTATGTTGGTGATCTTGGTCCGCGGATGATGTCTTCAGGGTGGTAGCATTGGCTGATTGCATCATAGTTGTTGCTGTGTTTTTTTTTCCTTTTTCCTTTCTTTCTTCTATGCATATTATTAGCATCCAATAAATGTACTAGTTGTAAATAGAATAAATGCATTTGCATGTGTGTGTGTTCTGAACTTCCTCCCACTTTTTCGTGCTTTGCCGTTGGAGCCAAGTCTCTATTTGTTTCTAATGCTAGCACCTTTTATGTTACTGGTTGAGTTTTGTCATAAAAAACTAAGAACTTTCATATACATTAGTAGAACAGTCTCTCTTTGTTTTCTTTTCTTTCCTTTTTTGCTTATTATCTTCCTCAAGATCAATTCTAAGTACTGTCTGACTTCCTTGGAGATAAAATACATCATGGAGGTCTACATCATCCTTCACTTGAGAAACACATCCTTTTAACCCTCAAATTAAGACAAACACTCTCCAAAGTCATCCTCTTATTGTATATTTTATTGATTGATAACTTAAATTATTTTGACCGAGTGAAAACTAGAAATAAATTAAGAAATTGGGAATTTGTGTTCAAGGATTGAATAGAGTTGGATAATTTCATAAACTTCTCCTAAATTTCATTTCGTCACACTAACCCCTTCCTTATATATTATCATATAATAAAGAAAAAATTACTCTCCAGGTAGTTATTAGATTACTTTAGAGTTTATGTAGGTACTAAATAAATATGACAGAAAATAACAAAATGATAGATTTGTATTTATTAATGCTCATTTAATTTATTTCAGATTTTAATTAATTTTTATCATTTAACAATAACAAAATTATCTTCCATAAAACAATTTCATTATAACAATTAAGTATTATTTAGAGCTAGCTTTTATATTATTAGGAAGATATATTTTGTATAACAATATTTCGCTATGATTAAAAAAAAAAAAAAAGCAATACAAACACGTCCAAAATTCAAAAAAAGTCTAAAGAAAATACCAAATCCGGGTCCGGATAGAACTCTCGGGTCGGTCTTGCTAATGGTGGATTGATGCTGTAAATGGGTATTTTAGCATTGAAGTGAAAAAAATTTCAATTTTTAGATCAACAACGATGGGGGAGAAGAACAAGTACAGTATAATTATACCCACCTACAATGAACGACTCAATATTGCTCTCATCGTCTACCTTGTCTTCAAGCATCTCACGTAAACACTCTTTTCTTTATCTTTCTCTCTCTGTCGTTCCTTTTTTGTTTTGTTTTTTGTGATCCCTGATATTGAAGTTTCTATCTTTTTGGTAAATATTTGCATCCGGCGATAATGGGTTTTATGATATGTCAAAAAAGAACTGTTCTTTTTAGTGTTTGATCTTCTGTAAGCAGCTTAAATTTGGTATGGATTGGAGCTGTGTAGAGGAATTTAATTGGAATTGTGTAAAAATTGTTACTTTTAAGGTGGTTTGTGTAAATCTCAGCTGTGACAAATTCGATTAAGGATGATCCATATGAAAATGGTTTATCTTTATCATCAAAACCAAGGAAAAGGGTAGTCTTCAATTTTGCACTGTATGGGAGAGGAGAAATTAGAAAAGAGTAGATAATGAAAATGGAGAAGAAAATAGGAGAGAATGGAGAAAAAAAGGCAAGAGAGTATAGAGAAGAAGCAAAACAGAGATCAGGGAGGCAGATTGGGTGCAAGAGACGTTAGACGGAAGGTAGAAAGAGGATCAGTATAGGAATTAAAGGGAGACAGGAATGACTGAATGAGCAATATTCGCATTTCCAAAAAACTTTATTTGTCCACCCTAGCTTCCTCTGTCTTTTTTTTTTTTTGTGTGTGAGAGAGAGTGACTGAGATGTTCAGTTACAGCTTATGTGCCACACATGGGTTCGTAATAGTTTGATCGAATTTGAGTTAGATGCAGGAGAATTTATAAAGATTGCATCTTTTTAGCTGGTATTTGTGGAATTTAATATAGATGGTTGGGAGTTTTCGGGAGAATTGTAACTTTTTGAACACATTCATCGATCAGTAAGTTGGAATTAATCTGGCTTACAGACAAATTCCAAGTGAGGGTTGTTAACAGAGATCACTTATCAGGAGTTAATTTTGAAAGGGCTCTGTCAAAACATTTAACACTTCTCAGAAGCAATGTACCATTTAAGTTATTTTCAAAGATGATCTTTCTTTTCATAAGGAATTTGGGTGATCTATACACTATTTGTCATATTGGTAGGGAGTTAGTTTCTGTCACATGCTTACCATTTTTTTCATATTTGTTTGCTCATTTCTAAGAATTTTGATACTCAACCATGAGACAATAGGCTTTGGAGAAGACTACATTATTATAGAGATTGATTTATATAGATTTATGATCCTGTTTTATTCAACTGCATTGTTGTTTATAATGACCAAAAAAATATACAACATGTTCACAACATCATTTAGTGTCTCTGTGGGGGATGATCCCCTTTTTAGGACTAAAAGTCATTTTTCCCTTGTATTTGAATTAAATCTCAGTTTTTTTTTTTTTTTGTATGCAGTATTTAGAGGTGATAATCATGTAAAATGCCTAAGCAGACTCTTATCGCAACTTGTGTTTTTTCTTGACTCAGGGATGTTGATTTTGAAATAATAGTAGTGGATGATGGAAGTCCAGACGGCACACAGGATATTGTCAAACAATTGCAGAGAGTATATGGCGAAGATCGTATTGTTAGTAGTTTCATACTTCACCCAGTTGTTGCACATTATGCTTCCCTGATTGTACTTATTTATCATCTTACTTTGCTTATTTCTTTTGTTTGCTACAGTTATTGAGACCTCGACCTCGGAAACTTGGTCTAGGTACTTCCCATTTTAATATGATAACCATGATTTTTGTTGATATGTAGATGCTAGCCATGAATAGTCTCTGACTTTCCTCTTATCTCAGGAACTGCATATATTCATGGTTTGAAGCATGCCTCAGGCAATTTTGTTGTTATTATGGATGCAGATCTTTCTCACCATGTAAGTGTGATTGAAGATAAGGGCTTCGTCTGGTTTCCTTTTATGTTTTGTTGGGAAAATGTCCTTTATCTATTTGTTTGAACATCAAGTGTTTTTGTTGGGAAAGGAACTTAAGGGGGATATGTGGTGTGTAGTGGGTTTCTTTTATGTTTGGAAAGAAACAATTCAAATAGCTCTGGTAATCCATGGATCATCCACTGTCTTGAGTGTGTATATCAAATAATTAAAATTTATTTTGTGGATTAAGCATTATTTTTCACGCCCTCATTGTTGCACTATTACATATATTGCCTGTGCTTGCACTGATGTACTTTCCGCCGCATCCACCACCCGTCAACAGTATGAAACAGGGACATTTATTCCTTGGACTACTGAAACTTGATAGTGTATGACCAAAAATCAGTGACCTCCTGAATTTAATTACATGACCCCATATAATTAGACTCGGATTCTCTTTTCTTTTCTTCTTTTGTTTTATCCTCATCTTTCCTTTATCTTCGCTTTTTTCATTTTTATTATTTTATTTTATTTTATTTATTTGGAAGTTGGGGGAAGGGAAGGGGGGCATGGTAAGCATGTAATTCATGTTGAAGAGGCCTAAGCTGATGCATTTTCTGTCCACTGATTCCTTATTAGGTGAATGTATGAATCTCTATACCCAAGCTTATTCTTCTGTTTGAATTTTAAATTTTATGGTTGACTCTTTTATATCTTTTTTACAGCCAAAATACCTGCCGAGATTTATCAAGTGAGTATTTGTTTTCTTAAATTTCAGTTTTCCTGTAATGGTGAGCACTAGAACTAAACTCAAATTTTATGTCTAGGAAACAAATGGAGACAGGTGCCAATATAGTTACTGGAACTCGATATGTTTCTAGTGGTGGTGTCCACGGATGGAACCTTATGCGCAAATTGACGAGTAGGGGAGCAAATGTCCTTGCACAGACACTACTTTGGCCGGGTGTATCAGACTTAACTGGATCGTTCCGGTATGCTTACTTGGAAGTTGAAAGTAGAGGAAAATCGGTAGTTCGATAAATTGTAATGAGTGTATTTGGAAAATGTACTTTATAAAAGGGTTTGCTTAGATTAGAATTACCTTTCAGTGTCTGGGACTTTGTCATGGAGATTATAAATCTAATAGTATGATGGATTGGAAGATAATAATTATAATTGATCAAGACATCTTATTATTCTACGAACATAAACTAAAAGGAGGGAAGTCCTCATAGAAAAGGAAGAAAAACACCACACTTTTATATGGGAAATTGATTTGGTCTCAGGAATCATTGTTTTGTGTATGATTTTAAAACACCACACTTTTATATGGGAAATTGATTTGGTCTCAGGAATCATTGTTTTGTGTATGATTTTCTTCTTCAGAAACTGCCTGATCATCACACATTTTACTCTTATGCTCGCTTCCATTACACTTTTATACACTGTCATGCTCACAACTTTTTTGTAATTTGTTTAATCGGTGTCTGAAACTGAGTTGCTTGTTTTGAAGGCTTTACCAGAAGTCTGCACTAGAAGACATCATAAGCTCTTGTGTCAGTAAAGGATATGTTTTTCAGATGGAGATGATTGTTCGGGCTTCAAGAAAAGGTTACCACATTGAAGAGGTAGCTACAGAGATGGATTTACTGTTGAATACTAATTAATCCACTGCATTGCCATTTGATTGGACCAGAAAATCTGATCTCTTTTGCGTCGTGCTATTAACTGCATAATTTGTGATGTCCAAAATACTATTCTAATATATTATGCAATCTAATGACAGTTCTAAAGCATTTAGTTGTCTGCTCTCAAACACACACTTCTCTCTTCTGAATGCTCTGGGAGAATTCATGCATTTTTTGTACTCGTGCTCCTTGTGTTTTGGCCTCTGAATCTGTTACACTTTGACTGAGTGGTCCTTGCATTGCGATAGTTCTTTCAACTGAGGGTTTTTGTTTTGAGATTTATTTTTGGGTTGGAGGGTGGGTGAGGAATCTGATTTTACTTGATTGTTTCAAGTTCTTAAAAGTTCAAGATCTCAGTCTTTGTCAGCAGAGTCATTCCATTCTGAGGTGAATTTGTAATTATCAATGGAGATTCTTTATGACTGGCATCTTGAACTGAGATTCTTGGGATTTAATTCTGTATCTAAAGTTCATTTAAGTGACATAAAGTTGAAGTTAGATCTGCTACCGAGTTGGCTGATATTGGTGCTTTATTTATTTCCTTGTGTGATTGTAATGAGGAGAAAGCATTACTAGCCACGTAGAACTCCAATGCTTGGTTGCAGAGTAACAGTAGCTAATTAAGTTTGATCTCTGTTGGTAAGTTCATTAGGTTTAGCTGTTGAGACTTGAAAAATGGTGGAGACTCAACTATGTCCTTCTTGGGTATTATTACCTTTCCGCAAGTAGTGGTGATGAGGAATTGTCTGCTCTTCCAAGGTACACCAATGTTATTGTGATTGGAAACACCAGAACCTAGAGTATTTTTTTGGGCTTCAGGGAGTTGTCATGAAGGCTGTTTGGCTTGGTGGTTGACGTTGTTTGGTCCTGAAATATGTGGTCGAAGTCAAACTACAATGAAATGCATTGAGTGTGCAGGGGATGAAGAAGGTGATGATTATGACTTGAGCAGTGGTTAAGATATTGGTGAAAAAGAAAAACCCAAAACTTTGCTACTAGTGTTTTGAGTACAGAAAAGTGAGCCAGACATGGATGTTAGCTGGACCAGCAAAGATAATGAGCCGTGGCAATTGTAGAGAAGTTGAACCTAACTATTTGCAGCTGAGGTTGAACTTGGCAAAACTAGGAACTGGTTCATTATGGAGAACTGGCTAAACTTCAACCTTGCACATATTAGCCATAACCCGAAAAAAGAACAGCTATTTAGTGCTGTGCAGCAGCACTTCTCAGCACAGCGCGTTGACAAGGTACAAGTGGTGCTGGAATTTATCCCGGATACCAAGAGAGACTTTGATCAGCTGAGCAGCATTGATATTTGATGATAGTAAAAGTTGAAGGTTGTAATTTTATCTGCAATATATGCATACAGAGAACATATTATGAACCTCAGACAATTATAGTCTACTAATGGAGACTGGGAGCTTCTTTGGTTGCTATCCCCCTATTGTCCCTCGGATCCTAACCTTGTACTATGCAGCTGTGACCTGTTTGATATTTATAAGCTTTATTTCTAGAAAAATAATGATTCGACCTGCAGGAATATATTCTGATTCTTTTGCTGCTATGGCTCTCTTCATTATCATCGTCATTGTCATTATTTTTATTACTATTATTATTGTTTTCCCTCCATCTATCACACCCCAAACCAACCCCTTTTTGTTCTTGTTTTTTTATCTCAGTTCTTCACAATTAGGCACCTGCAATCACTTCATTGTTTGGTTTTATTTGTATGTTGTACTTTTCGTCTTTCTAAAGGTTAGCCTGAATTCAAGTTTGGATTTTACTTATTTGTAGGTTCCAATTACTTTCGTCGATAGAGTATTTGGAAGCTCCAAGCTGGGAGGATCTGAAATAGTGGAGTATCTAAAAGGCCTTCTGTATCTTCTGGTTACAACTTGATATGGATAACAAGCTGCATGACCAGAGAATCTGAAGATTTACATTGTTTAGCAACCTGTGACATTCTGAAGACTTGAACTAGGACCATATAACATTCTTTTATCTATTTTGCTTTAGCCTATGTGACCAAAATTTTGATGAATGTGCTATTACGTATTGGAAATAGTGTTACTGAAGTAATTTTCAATGCTACTTTGGCTTATTTTGTGGATGCTGCTTTTCAGCTTAGATAAATGTCTACCTCTGGCTGAATTAGTGAAGGAAATCTGGTGTCCTGAAGTTGAACATCTTTATAGTTCCAGATGAATCTTCAGACAACACAATGCAATAATTTGGATCAATAGGACTTATTCCCTATTGAGATAAATTGATTGAAAGTAAACAGGACAGAACTCGCAATGCAAGTAGTTCAATAGACTTTTTTGGTTCTGCAATATTAAGATTCCATGAATAAATGCACAATAAACTGAAAGATAAACAACACAAAAAAAGAAAATTCATGTCACCATCTACCATGAAAGTGAACTGAAGCTATCAGCTACATAGCTTCTTCATTGTACTTCAAACATCAAACAACCTAATCTGCAAATTTTGCCACAGAACTAACTAAATTTACCATCCACATCATTAAGAAACTAATTACTTTTTTTGTTCAATAGAGGTCTGGGGAGGGGGGCAGAATCAAGCATCTGTAGGAGGTAAAATAAAGTTCATTCCAACTCAAATTTTCCGAACTCTTCTGGATACTGTTCTCCTCTCTGATAACCCCACAGATTTGTCCATGCTGATTGGCAAAGGAGGCTTCTTGTTCTCCTTACTAGCTGCGCTTCTCAAGAAGTACCTAGGAGTTTCTCTCCTCTCTGCAATTGGTGTAGAAGCAACAACTGATTTCCTGGCGCTTTGGAACATCTTTGGCTCTCCTCTTTTCTTGGAAGATTCAACTCTAACTCCCAAATCATACACTGTTTTTTTCTCATCCCCAGTGTCACCACCCTTCTTCCTCTTCAATCTCTCATTCCTTCTAGCAGAATACTCTTCATAAAACCTCCCCCTTTCAAATAAAGGACTTCTCTTTGTGTTCAATGAATAAGAGTTATCAGCAGCATTCACATTCTCGTTACCAAATTTGTTCTCCACCATTTTTGCCAAAGCCCTTAATTCACAAGAAATGGTATGGTACTCTGGACGAAGCTCCCATTCTTCCACGCTGCTGCTCACCCTCTTAGGAAACTGAGTTTTTGTCAAAGAACCTACATACAACACAGTATAAGACCTTAGCCCAAGAAAATTGAGAAGGAAAAGGGGGTCTCAAATTTTGCATACAGTTCATTTTACTATACAAAGCATGGATATTTGTACCTGTTTAAATTAAGAGAATTCATTGATAACCATCCAAAATTAGAGAAAGGAAAGGGATTTTAGAGTTTGTATTTCAGTTCCAACTACTGCAGCAAGTATATGAGTATTGTTCCCTGTTTATACTCTAAGTTTTTCACCAAAAGAGATCCCAAAAGTCTACCAAAACCAGAAAAGAAAAACAACACAACAACAACTATGCCCAAATCAGCTTATTTGAAAAATCTCAACATCCATTTTGTTTGGTAACAAGGGAAATCGCAGCTGCTACCCTTCGGGTGAGCTCTAGGTAACCCACGCACCAGTGTAATAGCCTGCAAACCATCAACATCCATTTCTCTTAATTCCAATACAGAACTGAAAAGGCTAGATTTTTTATTCCATTTCTAACTACAGTGCTAAGCACGAAAACTAGGCAGAAGAAATTCCCCAAAAAACAACAAAACCCTATTTCTCTTCATTCCAACACAAATCTGAGGAGAAAAAGCAAAAGGGGTCTCAATTTTCTGTCTTCCAACTCTAAAAACAGTACTAATCTCACAGAACTCAACAGTCAACTCCCATTTCTCTTCATCCCATTACAAAACTGAAGAAGAAAAAAAAAAAGCAAAAGGGGTCTCAATATTTTGTCTTTCAACTCTAAATACAGTACTGATCATACAAATACTCAACAGTCAACACCCATTTCTCTTCATTTCAATACATACAAAACTCAAAAAAAGGTAAAAGGGGTCTCAAAATTTTTGTCTTTCCAGCTCTAAATACAGTAATACTACTAATTATACCAAATACCTGGTGGGGTTCGAATGGGATTTGGAGTTGATTGAAGAACACGGCGATTCCGAAGGCCAACAGGAGACCTAGCAAGTGGGGGCTTACGGTTTGATCTCATCATCATCATCTTGGACATGAAAACCAAATCAGAACTCAAAACTCAAAATTCAAGAAGCAGCGGAAAATTGTGAAAGAAGAGAAGAAAAAAAGTAGGTCTTTTTTTTCTTTTTGGCTTAGTGCTTTGAGCGTTCTTCTATGGCAATAGTTTCTTTGTTGTTAATTTTTGTCCTTATTTAGATAGTTTGAATTTGGCCGTAAAGTAGGGAGGAGCGTTCCAACGGTCAAATTCAAGGATCGGACGGTTACAAATCATCTGATATTTAAGAAAAAGATTGACGGAATATAATTGTTTTAAGTAGGCACATTATCGTGGAATACTCCAAACTCATAAAATAATAATCTAAAATATCTTTAAATTTTATGTATTATGTCGACGTATGAGTATCCCCAAGAAACATATAATACTTAGGTATCTAAATCAATTTGTACAATCATCGAGAATTAAACATCAACTTCTTTTTTTCCTCTAATGAGATTTGAATCCGAAAATCACATATACTACACAAAAAAAAAAAACGTTTAAGTCACTACTCCTAAACGTATACCATTGCGTCAATCAACATATCATTATCAAATACATAGTGATGTTCAATTTTTATTTCGTAGTTGTGATCACAAGCCAAACATGTTGAAAGTTCAAGCCATTTCAAGAGAAAATATCCAACCTTCATCTCCAACACCAAAGCATCTCAAAAAAATTCAAATCTTTTTCTCTTAAGATCAGCTAATTCCAGGTCCTCATGCACCAATTCTACTCTTTTATCCAAATTATGATGATAAATTAAGAGACAAATGCCTCTGCTATAGAGAACCTCAAAGCTGTGTCAACAAATTCACATGTCAAATATCCTACTAAAGTTGAAGAAGTCTCATCTTTCATATGGAATTGTTCAATAGCTTCTAATAAGAGACTTAAATCACTACTGCCACTCATTCTGAACTTGTCCAAGAGAGCAGCACTAGCTTTACCAGAAAACTTGGAAATTTTCTTTGGCTATCTAATGCAAAAAATATCATTCAAAGAAATTACAACTAAAAGGGTTAAATGTCAACATGTAATGAAGGTAACTGGAACCCCTTTTCAATATCAGAATGATGGTGCAACCCAAATAGCTGGGGATACAGGATCCACACTAGACAAGTCTTGATTCACATATTGAATGGTTTCATCTTCAACATTGTAAGACCCTATCTCTCTCCAATCAGGTCCTTGGCCAAATAAACTTGTCCAATCATAGGTAAAATACCTTGCAACATCTACCTCTGAGAGTAGTCAAAACTGGTAGAGAACCAATGCAGAAAAGTATTTTGAGTATTCAACCAAAAAAGTCAGCAGCCTTCCAAGCAAGTGAAAATTCAAAAAGGTCCTAATCAAGAAAGCTCAAGCATATCAAGCAATTCTCAGTTTACTTATAATCAAGCTGCAACCTAAAACTAGTTTGAAAAAAAACAAATTCAGTTTTTTGTTTAGTTTTAATCAAGTAAAATATTAGAGTCTCTCAATCTTTGTAATATGGTTGTTGAACCCTATAACTGAACTTATAACTTAGTTGTTATGTTTTCATTGTTATAAGCTTCACTTGGTTTACTCTCTGGGGTGTGACCCTGCATGATCACACACCTGGCTGTAGGTATAGATATGTAAAGGAAATCAACTAAAAGAGTCAATATTTGACCTAAAAATATATTCTACATCTTCGATCGAACCTTATATTTTTAATATAATTTAAGAATATATACGAAAAAATGCTAAAAATCAAACAAATATTATATATTGAACTCATCAATTTAATAATATAACAAGTTTAGTATTAAAATGGGCTCAAAAATTGGATCGATGAGACAAATGATTAGCATCTTAAAATAATATAGCTCAGTGCACAAAATATTTTATATTAGCAAGATTCAGAGAAAGACCGCACCCCAATAAATGATAAAAATCATTTTCCAACTAATATAAAATGAAAATCAATTCAATCAAATATTAAAAAAATAGTTTCATTTTGATAAGAAGCATAGAATTTTCCCAAAAAACTATATCAATGTTGTGTATTATATCAAAAGGACCAAATCTTTCTTAATCATTCATGGATTAATGAAAACATTAACAAATGTAGTGTCTAACTTTGGGTCACAAAAATGACAGAGAGTAAAACAAAGGCAGATTCTGCACTTTGCTCATGGTGCAGCGGCAGTTTTGTCATGTTTGTTGATTTTGGGTACGGTACGCACCATTTTTTGTTGTTATTTTAAAAAAAAAAAATATTCTTAATAGTATTTTAATGCTTTATACATGTAACTATATATCAATACGAAACTTTGTCTGTATACTCAATATTTTCCCCTCAACTAAGTATTTACACAGTTTATCACCATGACTCGTGAATTTATTTGGAGATTAATTATGTATCACCTATATTATTCGAGTACTTATGACTATCAAAATTAAAGTTAACCAAATATCGATATAAGACCTTGTTTGCATGTCAAAAAATCTAGACTATCAAAGTGGACTAATCTACATAGACATTATATTACCATTAAATGTGTGTAGGGTTCAGCCTATATACTGAAGAAGAAAATACACACTTCTTATTTGAACATTCAAAAGTTGTGCAAAGTTTTCAAAGAAGATATTTATTAGGTCCAACAAATATTTTGAAGAAGGAAAAAATTACACCTCTTGTTTGAAAATTCGAAAGTTGTGTATTTTTTGTTGGAAATTGGCAACCACTTCAATTAATACATTGAAGAAAAATTAGCATATTTCATTCCTATAAATTGAGAGCTTATCCTCATTTATACATATATCAAAATAAAGAGAAAAACAAAGCAGAGTGAATAGCCAATACAAGAAATTAAAATAGTCTGTGTGGGTGATATTTTAGTGAGGTGAAAAGTTCAAAAAGATTTTTTTTCGTGTGTGTAGTGGTCACTTTGAGTATTGTTATTCGTGACTACATAGTACAAAATCCCTTGCCGATATCAGTTACTCATTGATCCAAAAATATTTTACCTAACTAACAATATGTAGTGCTTTCCAATTTTTGTTTCATAGTTGTGAATTGTGATCATCAACATGTTAATGTTATCCATAGACCATTAACAAAACTACATCTATAATTAATTTCTAAGATTTTTATAACTAATGATTCCTTTTCCAACATTTATGTATAGGACAAAGTTTAACAAAGATGCTAATTTACATCTATTTTGTCTCCCTAAAAAACTATCTTTATAAGCTCTTCCACTTGTTCAACTTTCACAAGCCAAACATGATGAAAGTTCAAGTTGTTTCAAGAGAAAACATCCAACCATCATCTCCAACACCAAATCACCTCAAAAAATTCAATCTTTCTCTGTTGGATCAGCTCATTCCAGCTCCTTATGCACCCATTGTACTCTTTTATCCAAATCTTAACGACGTTAAAGTCCACGAAAAATCAGCATTATTAAAGAAATCACTAGCTCAAACTTTGTCAGCCTTTTATCCCCTTGCAGGGAGGTTTAAAGATGAACTCTCTATTGATTGCAATGATCAAGGAGTTAATTATGTTACAACTAATGTTAATTGCCATCTAATCGAGTTTCTAAACGAACCAAACCTCGAATTGATTGGTCAATTTCTTCCTTGTCAACCTCCTTTTAAGGAAGTAGGTGCAGGGGATTATGTGACAAACATTCAAGTAAATGTTTTTGAATGTGGTGGAATTGCTATTGGTTTATGTATAGCACATAAGGTTCTTGATGGAGCAGGGCTTAGTACATTTCTGAAAAATTGGTCTGGATTAGTCCAGTGTCCTAATTTAATGGCTAATTACTTTCTTCCTGCTGAAGATTTGTGGTTAAGAGACACATCTATGAAAATGTGGAGTTCAATGTTCAAGAAAGGAAATTTTGTCACAAAAAGGTTAGTTTTTAATGCCTCTGCTATAGACAACCTTAAAGAAATGTCAACAAGTCCACATATCAAATATCCAACTAAAGTTGAGGTTGTCTCATCTTTCATGTGGAAATGTTTAATAGCTTGTAATAAGAGACCTAGTTCACTATTAACACACATTGTGAACTTGAGAAAAAGAGCAGCACCAGCTTTACCAGAGAACATTCTTGGAAATCTTGTTTGGCTATCTAGTGCAAAAAATACCGCGAAACATGACGTGGAGTTGCCTGATTTGGTGAATCAAGTGAGAAAATCTATATCGAGGATCGATGATTGTTTCATTAAAAAGCTACAAGGCGATGAAGGGTGTAATTTGATGAGAAAGTCTCTAAAGGAGATTGGTGATTTTTGCTCAAAAGGTGCAAATCACTATGGTTTTAGTAGTTGGTGCAAGTTTGGATTCTATGACATTGATTTTGGATTTGGAAAACCAATATGGGTGAGTAGTATAAGTTCAAAGAGTTCATTTTTCATGAATCTTATTATACTTGTGGAGTCAAGTAAGTGTGATAATGGTATTGAAGCATGGGTGACTTTGGATGAGGAAGAAATGAACATGTTGGTAGGTAATCAAGAACTCTTGGTTTTTGCTTCCGTTGACCCTAGCCCTCTGTACCTCCCAAGGTAAGGGTAAGTTCTACGTATATTCTATCTTCTTCAAATCAAATCGATGTCTTTGTTATAGGCCCTAGCCGTCTTACTGCTTCAAGATTGTAAATATTCATGGCTCACTTCAACTATGTTCAAATATTCCTGTTACTTCTTCTTTCTTTTCTGTAATTGCCATAAAGAATCATGGACATGTTAACACAAACATTGAATAAAATTTTCAAATACTAAATGGTAATGTTGTTCGATGCACAAAGCATCCCTGAGTAGGTAATTAAGAACTCTTGGTTTTTGCTTCCGTTGACCCTGGCCCTCTTACTCCGTACCTATCAAGATAGGGGTAAATTCTACGTATATTCTATCCTCTTTGGACTCCACTCATAGAATATGTTATTGTTATTGTATGTTATTCCTTCTAACACCTTTACTAATACTGAAATGAGTAGCCTTTTCTTTCTTTTCTGTAAAAAGAATCATGGACATGAAAACATGAATATTGAATTACACTTTCAAATACTAAATGGTAATGCTACTGAATATCCATATACAAGAGCACTCCTTGAATGGTTAAATATTGCACTATTTTCCTTCTTTCAAGACAGTCCAATGCACAAAGCATCTCGCGTTCACGAAGAATTTATTGAAATGTGAATTTGATGCAAACAGTCTTTCCTAATACAAATATTAATAACTATTTTCATAGCTCAACCATGTAACATATAGATTACACAAAAACAAATCTTTACACATCAAACATTATTGGAGGAATTTCAGCTAAACACATTAAGAAACCCTCTTATTTTTACCCATTTTAAATATACTTTATTACTAAAATGGAGTGTCATCTATCAAGATAATTATTTTAATTCAAAAAAAATTATACAAACCCAAGATGGTCAGAAGAATCAAATACATCTAATTGTTCATCATATTATTGTGATCCTATCTTTCCCTCTGTAAAAAAATCATTTGTCTCCTGAAATGTAACAATATTCGATAAATTAACATAACATAAATTCTATAAAGTCAAAATATTTCCAAAAAAATAGGTTATTTTTAAAAATGTCGAATTAAATAAGTGAGAAATAATCCAAAGTAAATGGATACATATTATCGAAAAGTTTAAATCTTATTTGAGCAATTACGATTGTTTAAATACTTCTATCGTTACAATATAAAAATAAAATAAAATATTGAGCTAAAGTTGTACGTGCACATAATGAAAAATATTGATTTTTTGTTTAATTAGTGACTTGTTTACATATTAGATGTGATAAAATTATATTAGGGAAAATCGCCTGATTAGGAACATCTAATATGTGTGTTAAGATTTTTATAAATCTGATAACAAAGTCAATTATTATTAATTTTAATTCTAACAATATTAAAACCTTATTTATTTTTATTAAGATTATTCATATGTGCGTTAAGATTTGGAGGTTTGAATCTTAATCCACGTATGAATATTAAGATGTTTCATTAAGATTTGAATAGTTAATGACTGTTTGTTTTTTTGATGTCTAAATGTATAAAATTTATTAAATAATTTAAATAAAATACTAAGTTGATCTAATATTATATAAATAAGATGTTTTAATCTTTTTAAGATGGTAATTGATGGTGGTAATAACTAATGATGGTGATTGTGTGTGTCGATTTGGGACAATGACTGATAATGATAGTTGTTGGTACTCCCTCTGTCCATCTTTACTTGTCTCTATACTATTTTAGGATGTCCAACAATACTTATCCAGTTTATGAAATCAAGAAATAATTTTACACTTAGTTCCTAATTTACCCTTATCATTAATTGTAGTTATTTCCCTATTACATTTTTAATACATTGCATTAATTATATTCAAATGGTGATTTGGTAAAATTACCCCTATCATTTACTACTTTTTAATCCTTGTGCCAAGTAAAGTTGGACGGAGGGAGTAGCACTTTATTGGTATAATAATTGACTGTGGTTGTTTGTGGTGACGACTGATAACTAATAGTAAAATGATATTGATTGCGATAGTGAATAATGATGATGATTAGTCATATATAATAACATATGTTAAGACTCTGATATAGATCTTAATCATTCAGATTTATCAAGTGGTTGTAAATTAAGAAAAATAAACACACTTAATAATTAAGATATGAATGATTAAAATTTAGACCTTGAAAATAAATAAATTTAATGACTAAGATTTAGATAATTTAGATTAAGACCTTTGTTAAATATAAACAAATGAGACTTAATAAACTAAAATGTAGGATTATTTTATCTTGTATTTATTTGGAGATATTCAGTAGTTATTGAATTATTTATCCAACCATTTATATTATAATGATAGAATAAATTATCCCATCTACATAATAATATATCCCAAAATAATTAATTCTGAAATAACCTATTTTCAACTAAATGATTCTCTAATATATATATAAAAAACTTTTGGTCCTTATTAATGTAGCGATGTAATAGTTACTAGGGCAGGGCGTTCAGTCGGTTCGGTTCGGTTTACAAAATTCGGTTCGGTTTTTCAATTTTTGGTTTTTCAATTTTCGATTTAGTGAAAATGTCAATCCAAACCAAACTAAAATAAATTCGGTTTAGTTCGGTTTTTGCAATTTCGG